>PISX010005172.1:41544-111066 GCA_004024625.1 Mellivora capensis | reverse complement strand
ATCTATGAAAAACCCACCGCAAATATCATTCTCAATGGAGAAAAACTGAAAGCTTTTCCGTTAAGGTCAGGAACACGGCAGGGATGTCCATTATCACCACTGCTATTCAACATAGTACTAGAAGTCCTAGCCTCAGCAATCAGACAACAAAAAGAAATTAAAGGCATCCAAATCGGCAAAGAAAAAGTCAAACTATCACCCTTTGCAGATGATATGATACTATATGTGGAAAACCCAAAAGACTCCACTCCAAAACTGCTAGAACTTGTACAGGAATTTAGTAAAGTGTCAGGATATAAAATCAATGCACAGAAATCAGTTGCATTTCTTTACACCAACAACAAGACAGAAGAAAGAGAAATTAAGGAGTCAATCCCATTTACAATTGCACCCAAAACTATAAGATACCTAGGAATAAACCTAACCAAAGACGCTAAAAATCTATACTCAGAAAACTATAAAGTACTCATGAAAGACATCGAGGAAGACACAAAGAAATGGAAAAATGTTCCATGCTCCTAGATTGGAAGAACAAATATTGTGAAAATGTCTATGCTAACTAAAGCAATCTATACATTTAATACAATCCCTATCAAAATCCCACCCATTTTTTTCAAAGAAATGGAACAAATAATCGTAAAATTTATATGGAACCAGAAAAGACCTCGAATAGCCAAAGGAATATTGAAAAAGAAAGCCAAAGTTGGTGGCATCACAATCCCGGACTTCAAGCTCTATTACAAAGCTGTCATCATCAAGACAGTATCGTACTGGCACAAAAACAGACACATAGATCAATGGAACAAAATAGAGAGCCCAGAAATAGACCCTCAACTCTACGGTCAACTAATCTTTAATAAAGCAGGAAAGAATGTCCAATGGAAAAAAGACAGCCTCTTCAATAAATGGTGCTGGGAAAATTGGACAGCCACTTGCAGAAAAATGAAATTGGACCATTTCCTTACACCACACACGAAAATAGACTCAAAATAGATGAAGGACCTCAATGTGAGAAAGGAATCCATCAAAATCCTTGAGGAGAACATAGGCAGCAACCTCTTCGACCTCAGCCGCAGCAATGTCTTCCTAGGAACATCGCCAAAGGCAAGGGAAGCAAGGGCAAAAATGAACTATTGGGATTTCATCAAGATCAAAAGCTTTTGCACAGCAAAGGAAACAGTTAACAAAACCAAAAGACAACTGACAGAATGGTAGAAGATATTTGCAAACGACATATCAGATAAAGGGCTAGTATCCAAAATATATAAAGAACTTATCAAATTCAACACCCAAAGAATAAATAATCCAATCAAGAAATGGGCAGAGGACATGAACAGACATTTCTGCAAAAGAAGACATCCAGATAGCCAAAAGACACATGAAAAAGTGCTCCACATCACTCGGCATCAGGAAAATACAAATCAAAACCACAATGAGATATCACCTCACATCAGTCAGATTGGCTAAAATTAACAAATCAGGAAATGAGAGATGCTGGCGAGGATGCGGAGAAAGGGGAACCCTCCTACACTATTGGTAGGAATGCAAGCTGGTGCAACCACTCTGGAAAACAGCAGGGAGGTTCCTCAAAAAGTTGAAAATAGAACTACCCTATGACCCAGCAATTGCACTACTGGGTATTTACCCTAAAGATACAAACGTAGTGATCCGAAGGGGCACGTGTACCTGAATGATTATAGCAGCAGTGTCCACAAGAGCCAAACTATGGAAAGAACCTAGATGTCCATCAACAGATGAATGGATAAAGAAGATGTGGTATATATACATAATGGAATACTATGCAGCCATCAAAAGAAATGAAATCTTGCCGTTTGCAACGATGTGGATGGAACTCGAGGGTATCATGCTTAGTGAAATAAGTCAATCGGAGAAAGACAACTATCATATGATCTCCCTGATATGAGGAAGTGGAGATGCAATATGGGGGGTTTGGTGGGTAGGAAAAGAAGAAATTAAACAAGATGGGATCGGGAGGAAGACACACCATAAGTGACTCTTAATCTCACAAAACAAACTGAGGGTTGCTGGGGGTAGGGGGGTCAGGAGAAGCGGGGTGGGGTAATGGACATTGGGGAGGGTATGTGCTATGGTTAGTGCTGTGAAGTGTGTAAACCTGGCGATTCACAGACATGTACCCCTGGGGATAAATATACATTATATGTTTATAAAAAATAAAAAATTTTTAAAAATGCAGAATAAAATTTCAAAGGAATTTTTAAAAAGTCCTAAGATGTCCCTAAAAAAATAAGGTATTTCACCTATTAAAAAGGAAAAAATAGAGGTGTCTGGGTGGCTCAATTTGTTAAACATTTGACTGGTTCAGGTCATGATCTCAGGGTCCTGGGATTGAGCCCCACAATGGGATCTCTGCTAAGTGAGGAGTCTGCTTCTCCCTCTAGTTCTCCCCTCCTCGCACTTGTGCTCTCTCTCTTTCTCAAATAAATAAATAAAATCTTTTTTAAAAAAGGAAAAAAAAACCTGTAAAATTATTTTTTAAATATTAAAAATAACACAGCAAAATTTAGAAAGAGAAAAAAAGAGAATGTTTGGAAGATAAAGTTGATGAAAACTCTCTGCAAGTAGATCAAAAGACCAAGAGATATAAAAGCAGGGAAAGGAAAAGAGAAAAACTGGTCCAGCAACCAAATACAGCAAGTGTTACAGAAAGAACAGAAAAAAGAGAGAGAGAGAGAGAAAAGTATGATGAAAATAATATATGTGCTGCCGAAGCGAGCACAAAAGTATGAAGAAAATAATAAAAGAAGACGTCGAGACCTGAAAGATATAGGTTTCCAGATAAAAATGCCCATGGAAACAGTTCACTGAGGCATTTCATGATGAAAATTCAGAAATTTGCAGATAATGATCCTAAAACCTTCAAAACAGGAAAAATAAAAAATAGGTCTTGGCATAGAATGGGGCTTTTCCATAGTAATATTTCTAGCAATGCTAGGGAGCAAAGAAGACATGTCTTCAAAATTCAGAGATACTGATTTCTAAATTAGAATTCTATAGTCAGCCAAGCTATCAGCCAACATTTTCAAATATGCAAGGACTTAAAAATTTTACCTCCCACGCTCTGTTTCTCAGGCAGCTACTGAGGCTGTGTCACACCAAAACAAGAGAATGAACTGAAAGAAAGGAAGACAAAAAAACGAAGGCAGAAGATTCAGTGTGGGAAGAGATGAACTGAAGTCCTTGGCTGTCAGCCATGCACTGGACAAGCAACCATTCTAGAGCGGAACAGTAAAGAGGGCTCCAGAGGGAAAGGAACCAATAGGATTCTTGATACATTTCATGTGTAGAAAATACTAAGATTGAGCAGGTTTTTGCAATTCTGATAATGAGGTCATAAGATCCTATGAAAATCTGGGCTCTTGCTTTTCATTTACTGATCTTTCTATATTCCTATCACTAACCAATAAAAGGGTGTCAAAGGAAGTAATTGGGGTTCGGTAGTAAACAAAGGTTATATAGTTAAAATGATGTGAGTGAGCATGCATACTGGTTCAACCAACAAAAACTGATGGATAGAACTGTGTCATGAACACATAAGGAGGGATGAATGTAAGAGCAGGGAGAACCGCCAGGACAGAGGGAAATAAGAGAACTCGGTTTCCTCCTTCCATAAAAACAATCCAGGATTTGACTTCCGGTTAGGATGTAAAAGTTGTAAGAGATCTAACAATAAAATAAATTGGATAAGTTCCAAAGCCACAGTTTTACTGAACACATTTGAAGACTGAGACTATACGGAAACCCAAATGAACTAAAATCCAGAAACTAATGAGACCTTTACAGGAATGAAGAGACTTATGTTTGCTTTCATTCCTGGTAGAGCATTAGGAGACATAATCCACCATAAACAAAAGGAGGAAAGAGCCAGTTGAACTGGTAACAATGAGTGGTCATGAGTGGACTGCCATAATAGATTAGAAACTTGAAGATTCCCCAGTGGAAGGTCAGGCGGGGGCTCTGAGAGAAACCACCTCCAAGGCTTGTGAGTCTTTCCTAAGGGTAAGGAAGCAGCTGCCAAAGCCTGGGGATAGGGAATGAGAAACCAACTTTTTAAAAAAATATTTTATTTATTTATTTCACACAGAGAGAGGGATCACAAGTAGGCAGAGAGGCAGACAGAGAGAGAGAGAGAAGCAGGCTCCCCGCTGAGCTGAGAGCCCAATGTGGAGCTCGATCCCAGGACCCCTAGATCATGACCTGAGCTAAAGGCAGAGGCTCAACCCATTGAGCAACCCGGGCATCCTGAGAAACCAACTTAAAATATAAAGACTCACAAAGGCTAATAGTAAAAAGCTGAAAAGAGATACGCTACTCATCCCAATTGAAAGAAAGCTGGAGTGGATATATTAATATCAGATGCAACAGATTTCAAAACAAAAAATTATTACCCAGGGATTAAAAAAAATCATATTATAGGGGCGCCTGGGTGGCTCAGTGGGTTAAAGCCTCTGCCTTTGGCTCGGGTCATGATCTCAGGGTCCTGGGATCGAGTCCCGCATCGGGCTCTCTGCTCAGCAGGGAGCCTGCTTCCTCCTTTCTCTGCCTACTTGTGATCTCTTTCTGTGTGTCAAGTAAATAAATAAAATATTGAAAAAAAAATCATATTATAATGAATCAGGAGTGAATCTGTCAAGATAATATACCACTCCTAAATGTTTATATGCCTCATAACAGAGTTTCAGTGCACATGAAGCAAAACTAACACAACTTTGACTTAAAAGGGGAGCAGGCCAACCCATAACTACTATCAGAGATTTTAACACCTGCCTCTCGAAAAGTGATAGATACGTCAACAGAAAATCAGGAAGGATAGAGAAAAGCTGAACAGAAACGTCAACCAACTTGACCTAAGTGACATTTACAAAACATTCTACTCAATAGTAGAATATGCATTATGTTCAAATGTACCTGGAACCTTGCCCAAGATACACCTTATTTAGGTCCATTAAACATATCTCAGTAAATGTAGGAGATTCAAACTATCCAAGTCTGTTCTCTAACCACAAAATAATTAAATTAGAAATCAATAATGAAAAAATGCCTGGAAAAATCCCCAATTGTTTGGAAACAAAATAACACACTTCAAAATAAACTGTGTGCCAAAAACAAATAAAAAAAGGAAATTAGGAAGTATTTTGTATTATGATGGAAACCCAATATAAAGAAATTTGTGGGGTGCGCCTAAAGCAGTGTTTTTTTTTTTAAATGTATAACTTTAGATGCTTATATTAGAGAAATGCAAACTCAGTGTTTTGAGCTCCCACCATAACAAAAAAGAATAAAAAGAACAAATTAAGCCCAAAGAAAGGAGAAGAGGGGAAATAATATGCAGAAATCAACGAGATAGAAAATAGACAATAGAGAAAAATCAACAAAGTAAATAGTTTTGTTTTAAGTTAATACAGTTGGTAAACTCATAGCTAGATTAATCAAGAAAAAAAGAGTGAAAAATTAGCAATATCAGGAATGAAAAAGAGGGTATTTAAAGGCTCATAAGTAGATATTAGGAATAATTTTACAGAAATAATTTCAGTAATTAGATTAAAATAACAAATTTCTTGAAAACCATGGCCTTCCGAAGGAATGCTAGAAGAAATAAAAACTATGAAGAATTCTTTGCCTATTAAAACAGACAACCTCTGGACTCAAATGACTTCACTAGTAAATTCTATCAAACATTTACAGAAGAAATAGTACCAATCTGATACAAATTATTTCAGAAATTAGAGGAGACAGGAGAATATTTCCCAATAGTTTACGAGTTCAGTATAATCCTAACACCAGAACCTGGCAAAGCTATTACATGGGAAGAAAACCAAAGATCAACATTTTATGAATATAGACATAGAAAATTATTTCAGAATATTAATAGCTTGAATCCAGAATATTTTAAAAGAATCATACATCACGGCCCAATGTTAGTTAACACTCTAAAATTAATCAATGTAATTCACCATATCAACAGACTAAAATAGAAAAACCATATGATCATCTCAATAGATAGAGGGGAAAAATTGACAAAATTCCATACCCATTTGTGGTTAAAACAAACGAACAAACACAGTCCAGCAAACTAGAAACAGAGGGGGAACTTCCCAGCTTGATAAAAGGAATCTACAAAGCCCTACAATTAACATTATATTTCATGATGAAGGAATGAACATAATTTTGCCCCTAAGAGCAAGAACAAAGAAAAGTCCTTTCAACATCATAGAAAGAGTCCTAACCTGTGAAACAAGCCAGGAATAAGAGGAGAAAACCATAAATACCGGAAAGGAAGAAGTAAATCTGTCTTTATTGTGAATTCAACGGATCTGAAAATTTAAAGAAATCGAAAATACTATATTACTGAAAAATACGGATATAAATTCAGGAAAAATTAAGACATGAAGTGATTCAGGAATGGGGAGTGTTGGGAGTAATGCACTGCTTTTTGCTTTATAAGCTTTGTAGCATTTTTTGATTTTTAAAAAACTCTATTTTGCTTTTATAAAAACACAAATTAAATTAAAAAGAAAAAGAGAAAAAGGTCTCAGTAAGCATTAAGTACATTTACTCAACTCCAACTAGTTCTTCAAAGATAATTTCTTTATTTAATAAAGACTTTTCCCCCGACTATTCCCTTCGTAAATTAAAGTGTTGGCTGAGCTTCGCCCTCTTTGAAAACAGAGCTTGTGAAATCCAGAACTACTTAGAAATCCAAGCACATTTTCATTTATTAATAGACTGCAATCAAGGCTTGAAATGAAAATAAAAATGTAAATTTTAGGCATAATTAATGAGCTTTAAAATTGTTTTTCCCATGACAAGAATTATTTTTGGCTCTTAGCCCAAGGACAAGCCTCTGTGCAGACACAAATAGTTTACTGATAGTACATATGTACACATACGATCATATATTTTCCTGGTTATTCAGCCCATCGGCTAAACATTTACCAGAAAGACAATTTGTGGATATTTATGGTTTTGAGGTTTGTTTTAAAGGACTTCACCCAACCAGAAAAATTCAACACAGGCTTTACACCCATCTCGACTTGGACTATCCATTCTCTCTTTTCTTTTACACACATTAAACAGACAGAGACAGTTCAAGCAAATCTTTCCAAGCGTAGGCATTGAGTTCACTCGATCCCAGGCCAGAGGCAGAATCGAGGAAAAGGAAGAAATAAAGCATTTGAATTGAAAGACCCAATACCCGTTGGGCCCACTTGCTCAGTTCCTTTGACTCGTCCGACTCCTTACATTATGAACCAATCTGTTGCTGCACTCAGTGTACAAAACCCATGGTCTGTGTGTTTTGCTTTGTATCTACGTAGATAGAAAAATCATCCCCCAATTATTTCATAATTAACATTTTACACAAGCAGCCAATAGGTGGTAGTTACTCAGTATCTACCCATGTTTCAAGGGAAGCTTCCCATTAACAAGGAGCAGAATTATCCCCCCAGGGAAGTGTATGTAAAACTCAGGGGCTGTTTCTCAAGAGAAAAAGGCAGAAATGCAAGTAAAGCAGGGTGGACGCATTTTGGGAGCCCAGCACCCTGGACAGATTGTTGACTGGTGTCCAGTGGGACCACTGGGAGTGGAAGATGTGTAATGTTAAGTCTAACGAGTGCCACTGGAGTGGAACTTTGAAAGGTTACATGTGATGCCCCTGGGACCCATTTGAAAGCAGAGCTTTTCAGCTTAAAGTTCTCCTCCTTGGAGACCACGCAGCCTAAAGCCAGTCCTATTATTCCGGATCCCCGCACCCTTTCCGGCTCTTTCCTGGCATTCATCACAAACCACAACTATTTGTTCTTTTTGGTTTGTCTCCTTCCCTAGAATATAAGTTCCACGAGGTCAGAGCCATTGTTTATTTCGTTCATCACTCCACGTCCAGAGCCTGGTGAAAGGCCCGGCATGTACCAGGCTCTGCCTCATTCAGAATATGGGATTTATAAAGTCTGGCCTGGAAACTGACTGTTCAGAGTATGTTGTTGTTGTTTGCATTGTATCCAGAGTACGGTCTTATTCTTCAAAGGACACTTTCAGCGAGAGGTCATAAAGAAGCCAATTGTTGTAAAAATGCCGTCCCCCGTGCATGTCAGGGAATAGATGCCCAAGTTAGTCATTGCTTGTTTGGTAATCTTGTCTGGTATAATCCAGAAAGCACCCTCTGGACCTGAAATGGTTTGTCCTTCAACACGGAAATTGGAAGCTACAGTAGGCAGATGCATATGGCATGTGATTCATTCACTTGGGCTATTACTTCACTCATGCATTCATTCATTCATTCAGGCCAATTTACTCATTCATATATTCATGCCTTGTACTTGTTTGCCATACGTTAAGCAAGTATTCATAAGTGCCTGGTGCTGTGCTACAATTAAGACATAAATTGTTCAAGAAGAGGAATAGTTGATGGAAACCAGTGGTGAATGAGAATAACTCAGTAGTCCCCCCCAGAGAGGCTTAATGGTCCCTCCATTTCTTTCCCAAGACTTAAGGTTTCAGAGTGTTGAGTTTTCCTAAACTGAAACCATATCCCAAAGGAATACTCCATTATCTATCAGGAATTTTTAGGCTTAACACATATTATTGATGCCACCTGGGCTGCTGTTTTCATCAGCCAATGAAGACTGAGGAGGGTCCCGGTTTGAGGCAGCCCTGCCCAAATGGGGCTTTGGGAGCCTTACATGCACGCCGACAAAATAAGACTCAGGATAAGTAACATACACTGTCTAAATATTATTTTGAAAGCAATGTTCATCTATATGATAGGGATCTAATGAAAGGAAACTATCAGTAACTCATTATGAAATTTACTGAAGCCAGGGACAACCTCAAATGACAGAATATTATCATGGTGAAGCTTCCGGGCCAGATAGTAATGTAACTGCCTAGTCAGAAGGAAAAATGCATTATCTTTCTAAATGGGAAAACCCAAAGAAATAAATAGTAGCATGAAGCGTCAAAATCATCACCATACACTGCCTCCTTTGGCCACATAGTTAGAAGATCTACAAACACAAGAAGAAGAGAAAGAAGACGGACAGTCTGGGCTAAGACTCTCCCTCTGGAGTCCAGTTCTCACTTGGGCTGTTAAAGTTACAAGAACTTGAGTTGGTGGTGGTAGTTCATGGCCATGATGGAAGTTGGGGAAGTTAAATTCTGAGCAAAGCCAAAGACGATTGTGTACAAGCCTAAAATAAGTGAGAAAAAAGAGTTGAAGATTTTATCTCCGAGACTGAGGAGAAAATGTAGAAAAGATTAAGAATCTTTATATGAATGACAACTATTCAAGACTGGTACCTTCAGATACTTATGTAAACGCATGTGCCACAAGATCACAAATTCTTCTGTTCAATTTCATTTCAACGGAGGTAGATAGAGGGACAGGGAGAACTTACAATAGGTCAGCTATGGCGGTTAACCTGGTAGGCATTGTTCCTGCCCTCATGGCGCTTACTGTCCTATCAGAATGGCTAAAACAGTAAGGACAAAACCGAATGATGTCAAGGATCATATGTACAATACTGGTGGGAATGGAAAATGGTGCAGCCACTCTTGAAAATGGGTTAGCAGCTTCTCTAAACACTAAGCATGCAAATACCATACATCCCTCAAATTGCCCTCCTGGACATTCATCCTAGAGAAGTTAAAACTTATGTTTATATGAAAACCTATATACTAATGTTTATAGCATCGCTGTACTAGTCCAAAACTGGAAATAACCTAGATGTCCTTCCACAGGTGAACAGTTGAACTGTGGTACAGCCATACCATGGAATACTTTTCAGCAATGAAAATGAACCAGCTACTGAAACACATGACAATGAATGAATCTGAATGAATCTTCAGAGAGTGATGCTGTTAGAAAAAAGGTGATCCAGAAGGGTTATAAACCATATAATTCCACTTATATAACATTCTCTTTTTTTTGCATTTTTAATTGAAATATATTTGACATATAACATTGTATAAATTTAAGTTGTACAATATGTGTCACATGTTGATGTGACACATTTAAATATTGTGGTAGGATCACCATTTAAGTAGTAGTACCTCTATCACATCATATAATTATCATTTTTCCTTTTGGTAGAGGGAATAATTCAGGTCTAGTCTCTTAGCAGGTTTGAAAAATGCCATTCAATATTGTTTCTATATTCACTATGCTGTGCATTAGCTCTCTAGGACTTAGTTTATCTACTAGCTGCAAGTTAGGTAACATTTTTGAAATGAAAAATTATAGAGGTGGAGACAGAGGTTGTAGGGATTAAGGAAGGGGCAGGGCCAGGACAGAAGAGCATGTGCCTAGAAAGAAAACCACAAGGGACCCGTAAATGGTAAATAGAAATCTCCTATATCTTGATGGTATCAAGGTCAATGCTCTGGCATGAAATATTGTGATTGTTTAGCAAGGTGTTACCACTGGGGGAACTGGGAGGAGATACAAAGATCTCTCTGTACTTCTTCAATCTCATGGCAATTACAATGATCTCAAAATAAAATTTAATAAAAACAAAACAAAAGAAAGCAAAGCTGAACAAAATTAACACTCCCAGATAATAAGGAAATTTTATACAGGCACACATCCGAGATATTGTGGGTTTGGTTCCAAACCACTGCAATAAAGCAAGCCCAATGAAGTTCTGTGGTTTCTCAGTGCATATAAAAGTCACGCTTACGTATACTGTAGTCTATTAGGTGTGCCATAGCATTATGTGTAAAATGATGATGTACGTATCTTTTTAAAAAAACATTCGATGGCTAAAAAATACCAACCATCATCTGTGCTTTTAGCACCTTGTAATCTTTTTGCTGGTGGAGGGTCCTACCTTGATGTTGATGGTGGCTGACTCATCAGGGTGGGGCTGAAGGTGAGATGCCCATGGTAATTTCCTAAAATAAGACAACAGTGAAGTCCACCTCCTTGATTAACTATTCCTTTCATAAATGATTCTCTGCAGCACGTGATGCTGTTTAATAGCATTTTACCCACAGTAGAGCTTCTTCCAAAATTGGAGTCAATCAGCTCAAGCCGACTGCCTCTTTGTCAACTGAGTTGATGTCATATTCTAAATCCTTTGCTGTCATTTTAACAATCTTCACAGCCTCTTCACCAGGAGTAGATTCCATCTCAAAGATCCACTTTCTTGGCTCAGGCATAAAAGCCTCATCCGTTTAAGTTTGATCATGAGTTTGTAGCAATTCAGTCCCATCTTCAGGCTCCACTTCTCATTCTGGTTCTCTTGCTGTTCCTACCACATCTGCAGTTACTTCCTCCCCTGAAGTCATGAACTCCCCAAGGTCACCCATGAGGGTTGGAATCAACTTCTTCCAAGCTCCTGTTCATGTTGCTCTCTTGACCTCTTCCCATGAATCACAAATATTCTCAATAGCATGTAGAATGATGAATCTTTCCCAGAAGATTTTCAATCTACTTTGCCCAGACCCATCAGAGGAATCACGATGGCAGCTTCAACCTTATAAATTGTGTTCTTTTTTTTTTCTGATACCCAAAATAGTTTTATTTTAAACATTTATGAAGTTTAAGTTGTCCTAACTTCTGGTACATAGAAATGTGCATCTGCATAATTATATGTACATATGTATATAAATACGTATGAACATAATTCACATCTGTAGTAACATTTTGGGCTTTACCTATGAAATTAATTTCAATTTGGGTCAAATATTTCATCTTTTACAGTAAATCTAATCTGTTCATGAGACTCTTGAATCCTTCTGAGAGAGGACCGGGATATGGTAGTGGGATGGTCAGAATGGCCCCCAGGTGTCCTGAGACACCTTAGAAAAAGGAACCACATCATTAGAGTCAGAGTCACAGCCAAACACCAATAAACTCGGCTTGGTGAGTGGAGCCTGGCAGGATTTCAGCTCTCACTCACTGTCTCATGCCCTTGTGCAGGGAGGGCACGACCTGCCTATTGGTGGCCGTCCTAGAGGGGGGCTGCTCAGTGGTGGCACGAGCAGAAGGGGTGATCAGGCCACTCTTACACAGCTTTACTCCTTGCTCAAAAAGACTGATTGAATTTGTCCGGCTGAGTCTGGTCAGACAGGGGTGGAGGTGGGGGGGGTCCCTACTTCTTCCAAGCACTTCTGTTGATCTGGCTGAAGAGGGAGATCTCCCTGATGGGAGAAGACCATTTCCACGGTCAAATGTGCACATGGTTATGCCACAACCAAGTGGACTTTCAAGGCTTAATCTTAAGAGATAACCCAATGTTGATTCTTGATTCCTAAAAATGACACTGTTAAGCTGGCTATAGATGAACTACACAACTTCCCTCTTTTAATTGTCCTTAGTCTCCAAGTACAAACCATAAAGAAGGCCTGTTCTAAAACTACTAAAATGAATTCATCCTTTGGGGTGGGGGCTGAAACTATTGCTCCGGAGCCTTGGCTCAGCCACCTTAAGGTTGGAGTAGTGTGAGGGGTGGAGGAGGTGGAAAGGAGGAGAGAAGAACCAGTGGGTGGGTAATTTCTGGGCTGCACCCTCACCCCAGGCCCATGGGCCAGAGGACCATAGCAGTGGAGGGGGAGGGCTGGATGTGTCTCTGAGATAGGTGCACTCAGTCCCGCACTCTTGAGGCTGGCTACGAGGGCTCTCTACTGTATTTCTGTTTTTTTTTTTTTAATATTTTATTTATTTATTTGACAGACAGAGATCACAAGTAGGCAGAGAGGCAGGCAGAGAGAGAGGGAGGGAAGCATACTCCCTGCTGAGCAGAGAGCCCGATGTGGGGCTCGATCCCAGGACCCTGGGATCATGACCTGAGCCAAAGGCAGAGGCTTTA
Source organism: Mellivora capensis (assembly GCA_004024625.1). Lineage (NCBI taxonomy): Eukaryota > Metazoa > Chordata > Mammalia > Carnivora > Mustelidae > Mellivora > Mellivora capensis. Next base: position 98,221 of record PISX010005172.1, on the reverse strand, counting down.
ACCCACTGAGCCGCCCAGGCGCCCCTCCACTGTATTTCTTAAATAATAAGACCTAAAACTAGAATTAACTGCTTGATCCACAGGCCATAAAATGGATGCTGTGTTAGCAGGCATGAAAACAACATTACAATAATAACCTCCAAGATCACTGATCACAGGTCACCATGAAAAATACAATCATCATGAAAAAGTTTAATACATTGCAAGAACTATGAAAATGTGACACAGAGACAGGAAATGAGCCAACGCTTTTGGAAAAATAATGCCGATACACTTGCTTGATGCAGCTTTGCTAGAAACCTTTGATTTGGAAAAAATGCTGTGTGGGCAAAGTGTCATGAAACAAGGTATGCCTGTGCTTCCTGTAAATATATTTAAAGGAAATCAGCTCTAAATTCAATTTATCTCTTCCTTCAAACTCTAGTGTGCTCAAGCAGATGTGAGAGCTTCAGTTCTACACTGAAATGAATTGTGCATCTTGTGTGAAATGAATTAGCATCTAGCAGGTTCCTACATCCACCGGAGAGTGCTGGGCTCTGTACCCGGCCCAGGCACTGCCTCTGTGCTCAAGTAGGCTACTGTCCAGATGGACAGGCAGCCTCAGCATCTACAATTAGTGAAGCAGAAGGAGTCCCCTTTGTCCTCAGATCCAAGCCCCCTTCTCTGCTCCAGCTTCCCCAGACAGCCCTCCCTAGACATCAGAATTTCGTTGACACACCTCCCCTCATTAATAATGCTGACAGCTTGATTTCCACGTGGCCACCAACTTTTTGTGCGTGTGCACTATCCTTAAGGGTGAAGTTCAGCCCCTACCGCTGCACACTGCATCTCCATTAAGAGATACCGAAATTGGAATAGTGGTGTCTCCCAGGATGGGGTTTGGGGTACTGAATTTCCACTAGGAGGCCAGAGCAGTAGCACGTAAGAGTACTTAACGCTGTCCGCAGGAGGGGAGCTGTGGGGACCCTCAGAAATAACTGGAAAGTGATCTGGGGCTTCTTAGCCAGCAGACATTATAAATTTGAGCAGATGTATCCATACTTGTGTCCCTGTAATTCTCCTAGGAATAAAGGCACGAATTTATTATCAGATTGTCCTGAGTTTGTGGTCCTTACGTGAAACAAACATAAATGAGGCTCGGAATCATGCCATGGGATCTTTCCGAATACCTAGGTCAGCAGGGCCAAGACTCCTTAAGAGCATTCCAAATACTAGCTTCTGACTCGCCCTTCTCCACCACACACATCTCTATCTGACAAATGGATCTGCTTCCAGGCCCCAGGTGACCCTTGCTTTCACTCCGACAAGCCTGCTAATGACTCTAGGTCACTTACCTGTACTTGGGTCTCAGCTAGATTGCTTGGATATTTTCATTTCCACTCCTTAGCGGGTTTTGGCTTCCCAACCACTGACTCCCAACTGGCACCATCTCAATGAAACCCTAGACTTGGCATGCCACGGTGAGGTGATTCCTGGGTTCTATGGCCTGTGGTGTTTGGACATGACCTAAGAAACCACAAATGGGCTTTTCTGGCAAAATGGCCTCTAAGATTTTTGGACCCTCTCCCAGCCAGCAGAACATTCTAGTTACTTCAGCATCAGTGCATTCTCTGCTCTCCACCAGGAGCTCTGCCAATCACTCTCCCTGACCACAGCCTGCCTGGCTTCCTCCCTTGACTCTAAAGACCCTACTTCCCAAATTGCAAAGGATCAGACACATTATCACCCTTCTCTATTCCAAATGTCCTCGGACTTTCTGATAACAATATCTTACCACCAAAACTATTTTGATCATACTTCCCCAATAAACTGCTATACTAACCTTCACATTAGAAGAGTATTAAAACTGGAAATTTAAAAAAAAGGACAAGATGAGCAGAAATCTGAATACATTTTCTTTCACCCAAGTGGATCATTCTATGTTACATACTTGGGGGGCCATGGTTCCGACCTGCTAAGCCCAGTGGTCCAGTATGTAAGTCTTTTAACAAGGGCAGCTAGCAGGTGCCATGTGGGTATTTTCCAAAGAAAAACATCTACAGTGCAAAGAGTTCAAGTCCCCCCCCCCTTCAGGATGTTGTGAACCCCACTCTTGCACTATAAAGTCACCATCCAGATTGGATACTTTTAAGGACACTCCAGGTCTAATTCTCATTATGGTTCAGCATGCTTATTAATGAGGACTTCAGAGTTTAGGACAAAGAAAAACAATATTATGAGAATTACAGAATTTAAGACTTTGGATACAACTTTTTGCCAAAGGGGAGCTTTAAAGAGAATGGTGGGTTTGCACAAGCTTCACAGCAAAAGCTAGGACTAGGCCTCTGGATCCTGAGGTCCACTTCACAGATGGGGGTCAGGGGGAAGCAGAGTATGATGGCAGAAAGGGCACTCAAAGGAAGGTTCTGTTCTCAGAGAGCTCAACAATATTAGCTCTCAGCTCATAGCTGCTGCTTAAAGCACGTGAAGCTATTGTTAGGGTTTTTGTTTTTTTTTTAAATATATTTGGATTTCATACATATTTTCCAGAAACCCATTATCCAAAAGCAAGAACTGGCTTTGCTATAACTTTTTAAAAAAATACTAATTTGCTGAGCAGCCACATTGTCATTGCAGTTGGGACTTTCTTTTATTATTTGCATGTTGAATATTTTTTCCTGTGATTTTTTTTTCGGTCATTTGCATTTCCTGCTTTATGAATCATCTGTTTATATCTTTTGGAGATATAAGTTGTTGTTGGAGCCTCGGAGTTTTTTCTTGTCAATTTCTGGTGATTAAGATTTTAGATAATGAGGATATTAAGGAGCGTGTGTGTGTGTGTGTGTGTGTGTGTGCAGGCCAGTTAACACAGGCTCCTATGAATTTTCAAGCTAAACAGCTATTCTATTTTGGTTGAGGGGGGAAGAAAGTCAAACCAAGATAAGCTTTTAAACTCAGCTTCATTTCCAGCAGAAAAGGAAAGCAGGATTTGTGCAGTTGCTGAACAAGAGCAATTTTCATTCTCTCTTGGTTTGAATGAGCTTCTTTTTTTTTTCTTTCCCCTCTCATGAAATAAGAATTTCTTCTCTGTATATTCATCCAATTGTGGCAGTAATAACAAATTTCTATTGAGAAGCAGCTATGGACCAGAAGCGGACGCACTTGCAATCGCGACGTCAAGGTCAATGTAACAGTGTGATCTAGACGGGGCCCCTCAATTCTGTATAGAAATATTTTCAATCATTTTGATGAAAAGGGGTGACAGCAGCCGCAGGATCTTCAGAGCCTCAATGTGACACCACCCGTAAACTCCACTGTCTTTACTTGATTAAACTGGGCTGGTTCCGAATTCTACTCCTGTCCGCCTGGCTCTGCGGTGGTGAATACAGGCCGGGAGCTGGACTTACTGAATTCCTGAGTGAACTGTGTGAGATTCGATTCCTCTCCTCTGTCTTGCCGGCCACTGGGTAAGAACCAGAGCCCCGAGCCATGGAGCAGCAGGACAGGGCCTCCCCAGTAAGGAAACTGAGGGGCAGGAGGAAGGAAGAAAATCATCTGGAACTCCAGACTGGAGAGACTGGGAGAGAACTGGAGGTCCTGAGGCAGCACGCAGAGCCAGGAGAAGGAATTCAGATTTCAGGCCAGATCACCAGGGAACAAAGCACCAGAGGACCTAAGGCTGGAGTTCCTCTCAGGCCTTCATGTTTCACTTCAGGAACCAGCCCTAAGGAGTGAAGTGACCTGCTTAAAGTCATGCACAGTGCGTGGGAGAGAGGGGACGTGAACTCAGGTCCCCTAAGAACACCGAGTTGCCACTCAAGTTTCATGCCATTTTCCCTGAACCATTTCCTTTTCACATTCTTTGTGGGGTTGAAAATAAGCATGTCACGGTTTAGAGCCAGCAAGGCCTGCTGAGCACACAAAAGTTTCTGAGTGCATATTTATTGAGTAAGGACCTCTTTCTGGGTTTAACTAAAGGTTTCCAAGCCAAGGTGATCCAGGCACAATGTCTAGGTTCTTGGGCAAATTACGTGGCCTGTCTGAGTCTCAGTTACCTTTTCTGTAAAGCACGGATGATAATTGTACCTGAGAAGGCTATTTTGAGGAGTAGGATAATTCACATCAAGTTTCTGGCTCACTAACCGTTGCTCTGCCACTAGCTAGATCTTACAGAAAAAGAAATGAAGCCCAGAAAATTAAGCAATTTGTCGCAACATAACTCATTCTTGAAGGTGTAGCCAGGACTAAAACCTGACTCTTTGGATGCTGGGACGGTCCCTCTCATTCGTCTCTATTATCTCCTATTCACTAGGACTTATTTTCCCAGGGCCCAAGAAAGTCATCAGTTAGAATTTAGGATCTTGGTTATTAAAGAAAAATTCACAATAACCTCAGGTAACTGTAATCTACGGTAACCCAATGTCTGTGGTAAAATAGCACAAGCCTTCAGTTATAGTGAGCCCTATCAGGTCAGAAAAAGACAAAATCCTGTTGAACAAAGACACCACTGAAAGCTGGAAGAGGGCACTTGCATGGAAGACCGAGGATAAGGTCGGAAGAAATCTGAGACTCTGTCTCAGAAGATGTTCCTGTTGCTTCCACTGAGAGCTTTATGGCCAAGACAAAGTGCTCCACCTCCCTGCGCTGGGGACCCTGCCCTGTCAGGTCAGGAGAAGATATTGGCTAAGATCCCACCTGCTGAAAACAAAAGGAAACAAACCTAGGATTCATCTTATAAAGATCATAAGTCCAGGCAGTACTCTGGGATACTATTGAGAAGGAGCCCTTGGCTCTGATCTAAATTTAGGGAAAGAAATTTGCTAGCTGACCACTGGAATAGAAAAAGTTCTCGTGAAAGTCATCACATTAAGAATGACATAGTTCCCCTCAGCTTCGCTGTTAACATTATGTCTACGATGGCGTGAATTTGCTGCTAAAATCAAGTGTTTTCTTTGCAAGCGGCTTCATATCCTTCATGTTCTCATGTTTTCTTCTCCAAATTTGTGTTGGGTAGCACCGATTTCCAAAAAGAAAACCACGCTTCTATCGTTAACTGTTGCAATAGAATTTTTGACACAAAAAGGGAAGAGTGCCCCCTAGTGGGAGTATAATCCAATCAAACAGCCAGACCCACCATTAAAAGCTATTGGACAGTGTTCATGCTTGGGAAATGTTTCCCAAAGCCCCCTTCCAAAAGTTGTTTGTGCTGCCAACAAAAATGCATCTCAGGCTTAAGCTTCTAACAAGGAAATGTGCCTTGTTATGAATTAAAAAAAAAACGAAAACCGAATTTATAATTTGGGGTTGGAATAAAGAGAAGACAGAACAAAAAACGAATCAAGAGTTAGGAACATAGGGGCAACTGGGTGGCTCAGTTGGTTAAGCCTCTGCCTTCGGCTAGGTCATGCTCCCAGGGTCCTGGGACGGAGCTGTGCCTTGGACTCCCTGCCCAATGGGGAGCCTGCTTCTCCCTTTCTTTCCTCCCCTCCTCCCACTCATACTTTCTCTCTCTCATTCTGTCTCTCCAATAAATAGATAAAACCTTCAAAAAAGAAAGAGTTAGGAACATACAAGAGATCAAGCATGAAAAAAGAGGCAAAGGCCAGAACACAGAGAAAGAAAGATGACATAAAAACACATATTACCTCTCAGTATTTTTCTTCCTTAATTTTATTGAACTTTATTCTTGACCCAAAATGCTTTAGATGGAGGGATATGTCTTACTCTACAATAATTTCCATGAAAGACTGTTTTAAGAGGAGCATCTTGTATTACATTAGATGGACAATGACTCCATTCCTAATAATGAAGCAAATGGCTCCAAACCAACGCCTGATCTAACATAGGACAGACATTCTAATTCCCATTCATGTTGCACTTGAAGGCTCTCAAGAGGGAAAAAAATGCACCTGGTGTCAAATGAGAGCTTTGAAAAGTGAGTCAAGAGAAGGAAGGCAGTGATGAATGACAAAAATCCAAAGCCTGGATGGCTTCATTCTGAGTGATGTCTGCGTCCAGGAAGACCAGCTTCCCTTCAGGGTGTGGTACAGTGGCTGGCCTGGTGACTTTTAGGGGCTGATGAATGAAGAGTGTATTCTAATAGTCATGTGTTTATAGTGATGTGTATTAGGAAAAAAAAAAAAGAAGTGGCATATCAAATCCATGATTTTAAGGATACTAGTTTTAAAATGAAACAGGTGTAAAGGAGAGGTGGCAAAAATCCTGAGTGCTTGAATCACGGAGGTTCAGAAAACACCAGCACCAGTAAGTGGATAGATACCATTCAAGTATTTCTTCTCCCCTTCCTGGAGAGACAACAAACTGTTCCCTTCTCCTGTCTAATCTGTCTGGCTTGCTTCTTTAGTTTGCCCACTCCTGTCCTTACGGGACACATCCCTGCCACCCTGAGTCAATTACAGTGTAATTGACAGTAGGACCATCTTCCTTCTCCAGGCCTATTCAAGCAGTCGTTCCTCAATGGAGGTCCAGCTAAGGAGGCATCTCTAGATGGTCCCCACCAGCTTATAATGAAGGCATGGACCCCAAATTAGGCATTCTCCCTGGATCTTCCTGCCTCTCTCCACCAGCATGCCTCCCCCCAGTCTTCATCCCAAGAGAAGGCCTGGGTGCCAGTGACATGGCCCATGGCCCTCAGCAGTGGAAAAGGTGGGTTCCTGCCCTGTGGACGTGCAGAAAGCAGCTGCTACAATCTTGAAGCCTCTTTTTTTCAGGCAGGATCCCTGAGAAGACTCTGCTGACAGCACCATGGTAGGCAGAGGGGGACTGGGCTGCACTGAGAAATTCCTCAGAACCACGATGAGAAGGTCCTTTCATCTGAGCCACCTCGGGGCATGCCCCCCACCTCACTCTTCTGCCAACACCCTGACCGTGGGAGCTTGGGCCTGTCCTCCGGGGCTCATTCTAATTCAGTTAAAAAGCATTCCGCATTCTATGAGATGACCTCAGAGTGGGTTCTTGTGTCATTTTCCCTTCGAAATGTCATTACGGGAATGCAACTGGATACCTAATCTACAGTATCTCGTAACCAATAAGAGCCCCTTTGTGCCTGGCTGACCTTTTCCACAGTTTATGTTTTGACTGGCCACCATTCTTCCACTCTAGTGCCAGGGCCAGCCTCTGATGAGTCAGCCAATCAAACCCCCCAACACTGAAAAGGTCAGCAACTCACTGGGCACGAGGAGGAGCTAGAGCTTCCTAGTCCTGCGTCCTGATCAGATGGACAAGACCCACAACTGAGGGCAGATTCGCCACTTGGGACCATGTAGACACTGGTACTTAACGCCTTCCTTCACTCCTCTTGGCACCAGAGCTGGAGGGCATATACTCAGTGGGATGCTAGTAAATGCTTAAGAATTGGTTCTGTGGGGGGAGAGTCCTGGTTTGCAGCCTTTGCCAGTTTCTGTGGTAGAAATACTCCCAATTTCAAGCTACCAACATGATGTCAATGGAATTGCAAAATTCCTGAAAATCTAATGATCAGCTCTTACAAGTCTGTTCAAGCCTGCTGTGATCCACCAATGCATGGACCCCTTCTGTGTGTGTGTGTGTGTGTGTGTGTGTGTGTCTGTGTGTGTGTGTGCGTGTGTGCGTGCGTGCACATGCATGCACATGTGCTAGAGAGTTCCTTAATAGCGCCTGGTACTGAGTGTTGAGAGCAAGGCTACTGCTTCTGGCTGGTGCTAACATCTCTGTCCTATGCCCTCAGCTTCTCCTGAATCCTTCCTTTTCTTATCCTCTTCCTCAGGTTTTCGAAACTCCTTATACTCTCTCTACTTCCTCAGTGGGTTCTCATCTCGAACACACCTTCGGGCCACAGGGAACTGAAATGAGGCATTTCTGTGACGTTATGTCCCTTGTTCTATGATGGCCGAAATATGGACAGGGCTGGGAACAAGCGAGTTGGGGACTCCACCGTCGCTCCAGGCACAGTACAACTCTAAAAATTATCGGAGGCTAACAACCAGAGATCCAGAGCTGGATAAGACACAGTCACTGCCTTCTGAAAACTAATGGACGAATGAGAAGATGGCAAGTCGATAACTAATGTTACTTATGGTCCATGGTGAGGTGCTGCCTTTTCTAGATTCTGACTGAAAGGGAACATTGGGGAGGGTCTGTGGTGTGGTGAGCACTGGGTGTTGTGTAAGACTGATGAATCATAGATCTGTACCCCTGAGAGAAATAATACATTATATGTTAATTTAAGAAAAATAATTAGGTACATCTCAAATTTATTATGGAAAAAAAACAAAACAAAACAGGAACAAACTGCCTGCCTCAATATTTTGCTGGTAAAGCCATCACTCAAGGACAGCATCCTCCAAGGAACAGGAGAGGAATAGGGATCTAACCCTTGCTATTTTTATTTTTGGAGACACGAAGAGGCAGACAGTTCTGGAGGAAGTCACGAAAGCACCTCTGAATCAGACGGATTTCACCCACCCTCACAGGCCTGATGACTTATGCTATCATCTACCAAATCAAAGAGTGCTCCAGGCTTGCTAAATGGGACACGAAATGGCCTCCTGCAGCTGAAGCACAGAAAAGGCGAGGACTATTGGTACAAGCCAAGTTGTTCACCCTCTCTAGAGCCTCAGCTTTCTCAGAGGGGTGGGATAGGGTCAGAGGGGTCAAAGTCCCCTATCATCCGCTGCCCCAAAGGGCCAAGGCCTTGGCACCAGCAGGAGAGAGAATGGATGGGATGTGCTTTCCTCTCAAGGTCAGAATTGGGCCTGGTGGACCTAATCTGTTCATGAACCAGGGAAACTGATGTCAGCCCTCACCCTTGGCCCACCTCTTTATTCTCTGTTTCCTGTGCCCTCCTATCTAATCCCAGATTCTCTTCCCATGTCTTCCTCTAACTCTCTGACCTCTGGCAAGTAATTCCTCAATATAACCATATTAGAAACAAGGGGAGTAGGGCTTGACTTCTCAATTCCCAATATCCCCACTAGCCATAGGATCCTTTGGGGGTATTGGCTGGGCCTCATACCACTTTATTTCCCTTACCATCTAACCCTGTACTTGGAACATTCTATATACTGGATGAAGATCCTTTGAACTGATCCCCTCACAGATGATTAACTCCAGCCCTAAAACCAACTTTCCCCACCCCCACCCCAGCCCCCTTTAAGGATTCCCAGTGTTTACTGCCATGAACTGGGTGTTTGGGCAACTTAAAAATTTTATGACAGGTATTTTTTCACTTTTATTGAGGTATAATTGAGAAACTGTAAGATACTTGACAATTTGTAAGACAATTTGGCAATCGTAAGATATTGAAAGCAGACATCGTGGTGATTTAATGTACGTAGACATTGTGAAAAAAGCCCCCCTATTGGGTTCATTAACACCTATAGCACCTCACATACTTACCTTTTTTTCCCCTTCATTTTGGTGAGAATATTTGAGTTCTACTCTTTTAGCAAATTTCAATTGTACAGTAAGGATTATCAACTATAGTCACCATGTTATACATTAGATCATCAGACTTCACTCATCATACAGTTGAAAGTCTGTAACGTTTACCAATCTCTCCCTATTTCTCCCAATCCCCAGCTCACTCAACCACTTCTGAGTTGGATTTTTTTTTTTTAGAGCCCACATATAAGTGAAGCCATGCAGTGTTTGTCTTTCACTGTCTGGCTTGTTTCATTTCATGTTAAGCCTTCAGCATCCTTCCATGTTGTTGCAAATGGCAGGATTTCCTTCCTTCTCAGAGCTGAACAATATTCCTGTGCGAGTGTGTGTGTGTGTGTGTGTGTGTGTGACTTCTTTTCATCCACTGACAGCCACTTAGGTTGTTTCCATGTCTTGGCTGTTGTAAATAATGCTACAATGAACGTGGGAATGCAGGTATCCCTTCAATATCCTGTTTTATCTCCTTTGGATGTATACCCAGAAGTGGGATCGCTGGATCCTAGGGTAGTTCAACTTTTAATATTTTGAGGATCCTCCATATTATTTCCCATGGTGGCTGCACCAGTTTGCATTCCCATCCACAGCACACAATGGCTCCGTTTTTCCACAACCTCGTACCACAGACACTTTGGTTGAAGACACCACAGAAAGAATGTCACTATTTTGAGAGGCACCTATTTCATTATTAATTTTTAGATGAGCATTAAACTCAACCCCCTCTACATGAAGTGAAACCTCTTCTGGCACTGCAATCTTCATCTGCTTAGGTGAAACCTAAATCATGAGTCAGATACTTAACTGACTGAGCCACCCAGGTGCCCCGAAAATAATTTAATTCAAGTGAAGAAAAAAATAGGACAGTTTCTAACAACCCTCCTGCCCCTAGTTTGCAAGGGCAGCTGCAATTTTGCAGGGGCCTACCTTGGCCAGGGAGAGGAAGGAAAATGGTCTCTTCTTCTGCCCCAGGCCTCCCAAGAATCAGAAACTGGCCCAGCTGACTTTGAACTTAGAGACTGAGGGGAAGGGACCACTCGGACTCAGGAGACTGTTGTGAGGACTTCAAGTAGAAGTTGACTTTTTGGGAGAGCAGACTGGAGTCTCCCAATGTGACCCTTTAGCTGCAAAGACCAGCTGTGTTTCAAAGGGTAGAACAGGACCCTCTGGCCATGAGGAGAAACTCCCCCTTCAGTCTGCAGCCAACGTGATTTGACAATAAGATGTGTTACGCTGAAAAGAAATTAAAATAAAATAAAATAAAATAAAAGTAAAAAAAAATAATAATAATTTGAAGGTATACATTTAAAAAAAAAAAAAAAAGATGTGCTAGGTCGATGAAGGTTCTGGATTCTACCACCATCGGCGTTACAGAGGTACAAGGGAACTTGGAACAAACTGATACTTAATTTTTCATTCCAAGTTTTTCATTAATAAAAAGAGATAATAACCAGTTGCCTGGTGGTCTCTGAAACGTCTAAGGAAATTGATGTCAGGCTCTCAGGTTACTCAAAGGAAGGCTGAATTATAATCGGAATTACGGACCCTCCAAGAGCCAATGTGGAGACATCGTGTGGGACTGAGCTAATTGCCTATAAATAATAAGAACTGATTAACAGTTCATATTTTAAGTTTTTACTGTGTGCCAGGTGTTGCTCCAAGCACTTTACATGAATTATAATATTTTGCCCTCAAAATAATCCTGTGAAGCAGGTACTGTGATTCTCTCCATTCTATAGCCAGGAAACCAAGGCACGAAGAGGTCCAGCCATCACCGTGGTGCATACCTAGAGAGTGTTAGAGCCAGCCTGGAAGTCCTACCATCTGGTTCTACAGCCCATGCTCCAAGCCCTCTACTCCCCTGGCAAAGTAGTCTACAGAATATGCCAATGGATTCACAGCCAACCAAGTTCATAAACTGTCATACCAACGGGCACATGTATATTGACACTGATCATTTTATCTTTCTAATCTGATTTATCCTCCACTGCAGAGCATTCACAACTATAAGGATTAAAATAACAAGGACAGATTGGGAAACTGACTGAACAATGACCTGCTGTCCTGTACAGGAGATGTAGTCTAAAAATATGTTAAAGAGTGTTCCAAGCAGTTAGCATGCTGGGCTGAAGATAGGGCTGGCTTTAAAATAATTCCCCCAGTAAACAATCTGGTGGGAATCCTAATATTTTCTCCTATGCCTCCCTCTTCTGCATGATCTCAGAAATCATTTCCACAGTCAACTCTCTAATGACACGTGCCTGAGAAAACAGGTGTCTCCTCTTTTGTCCAAGATCTCTGCATCTAGAGGCTCACACATGCTAGACCTATTCGGAGCCCAGCCAAAGGCTCCAGTGTTCTCATATAATGGAGTAGGAGCATGAAGAGACCTAGGCACGGAATCCGAACACGTGTGAAATATAAGAGCCTAGTGAATCACAGAGCGGAATCGCCCTCTTTTTAAAGAGGATAAAACTGAAGCCAGATTGGTGAAGTCATTTACTTTAGATCACACAGCTAGTTAATGCCTTAGTCATTTTTGGTTCCTTGGGAAGTTGAGCATAAGAGGTGATCCGTAAATGTTTAATTAATCGTGTGAGTTTAGAGAGGGCATGAAACCACTCTGGCCTCAGTTTTATCTGCTATGAAATATGGAAGAGAAGGCCTCCTCTAGAAGACCTGCAGAATTAGAGATGAGGTTCGAATAAAAATCATCCTCCCTCCCCCCACAAACCACGACAGCCCTTCCTCCAAATGAAATCAGTAGGAGGAGAGGAAAGAGGCACATTGTCATTCCTCTCCCTTCTCCCTCCTCTGGCTTAACAGATTTTGAAACAGAGGAGCACAGCGACTTTGCCAAGACCGGAGGTTGACTTAAGCTGGGGTAGGACACCAGAGAGGAAAATCTGTTAAGGGATGTGGTGGGGTTTTGTTTTTGATGTCTTTCTTTTTTAATCAACTGGATTTTGTTCCTATGACAGGGAGGAAATTAAGTGCGAAATAGTCTTGTTCGATTACAGCCCGTTAGAGATCACCTGGGTTGGCCATATCATTTTAGACCCAAGAACCTGAACATAAAGATGAAAACTACCCCAGTCACACAACGTGTTAGCACCATGTCTCCTGACTCCTGCTCCCATCATTACTTGGCCACCTGTATGCATGACTTCCAGAAGGGAGGACATTGGCCTTGGCCTGCTCTGGGCTGCTGGTACCTAGAGCCACTGTATGTTTAGTCACCTCTGGACAACTGAGGAAGGTCTAGAACAAAGCCCCCTTCCCACCCCTTGCCCATCCTTGCATTTTTTTTTCAAGAGTTTACCTCAGGGTTCCTGGGGGCCTCCTCATTATAAATCCAATAGCCTTGGCTCTCTCCTCCCTGACTCATAGCAAATGACTGCTTGACCTGTTCATCCTTGTCTAAATGCTCCACCTTGATGTCTGTGATGCTCTACTCTTCCCTTTCTTAGGTCTCTCTGACCAATCTTTCCCTGGAATGCCTTCTCCCGCCCATCCCGGATATGGACAGAGAGTCCAATGGCTTTGGTGATAACCCTGAGGCAGAGGCTCTTTACCTGACGTCAAGCTCTCCCCTCTCTTCTGACCTCTGTGAGTTCCACATTAATATACCTCTACAAATCTCACCCCCAAAATCAACGGTCCAACTGAACATGTGGCCTTCCCATTCCTATCACTCCCTCCCTGACTCCTTATTTCCACACCAACATTATCTTTCCACAGTGCCTGACCTAGAAACCCCATGCTCATCTTCACTCCTTCCTCCCTTCTGGCCCCAGCTCCAGTCAGTTCAAAGTCCTTCCTGTGGGTCTCCCCTTTGTCATGTGTTTCAATGGATCCCATTCTCTATTCTTGCTGCCACAATTCTATTTCTGGCATTATAGCCATAACCTTCCTGTAGCCAGATATCCTTCCACTCAATCTATTCTGCAGACTATTCTAGAATTGTCTTCCTAAAGCCCAGATATAATTAGGAACTCCACTGCTCAGTAGTCATCAATGGCTCCACAGTAGTGAACAAAGTCAATCCAAATTCCTGAGCCTTGTTATAGTAGTCCATGTTCTCCAGAGAAACAGAAACAATGGGATTTAGAGAGAGAAAAAGATAAGATTTATATATATTTATATTATATGTATAATAAGATATTTATATGCATGTATATTTATATAAAATACATACATGTATATATAGAAAAAGAGATTTATTATAAGAAATTGTTTCACAGGATTATAGATGTGGGCAAGTCTCAAGGTCTGTAGGGTGAGTTGGCAAGTCAGTGACCCAGGGGAGCAGATGATTTCGTTCCAGTCTGAATCTGAAGGCCTGAGAACCGGGAGCACTGGTGATGTAATTCCCACGTAAAGGCCATGAGGCTCAAGACCCAAGAAATGCCAATGTTTATTTCAGTTCAAGTCCAAAGGTAGGAAAAAAGCCAGTGTTCCAGTTCAAGGGCAGTCAGGCTGGAGGAGATTCCCTCTAATTTGTGGGAAGGTTTTTTTGTGTACCACTCAGGCCTTCAACTATTTGGATAAGGCTCACCCATATTAGGGAGGGCAATCTGCTTTACATAGTCTTCCTATTTAAATAGGAATCCAAATATACCCCCACAGAAACACTCACAATAATATTTGACCAAATATCTGTGCACCTCATGGCCCAGTCAAGTTGACATAAAATTAACCATCACACTGGTATTATAGACATTTTACAGCATATCTTCATCAAACTGTGACAAGTTCTAGAACACTCACTGTGTGCTAGGCACTGTGCTAGATGCCTAACACCTTAGAGTTCACCCTCAAATAGCATGGTTTGAACTACACAGGTCCACTTATACATGGATTTTCTATGTTACAGTACTATAAATGTATTTCTCTTCCTAATGATTTTCCTAATAACATTTTTTCTCTGGCTTACTTTATTATATATATTATACATAATTTATATACATTATATGGATACATATATAATAGAGTATATAATGCATATATAAAATATATATATTATGTATGTGTATATAATTATATCTATGCATATAATTATGTCTAAGCATATAATTAAATAATTATAATAATATTTGTAACATATAATAATGTATAACATATACATTTTATTATAATTATATATTATTAACCACACCCTGCTCTCTCACTGTGACCCTGAAAGGTATTACTATCTTTACTGTTAAAAATAAGTAAACTGAGGTTCATTAAGTTAGAGACTTGCTCAAGCTCACAGTCCTTATAAGTGATCAATTTCTTGATGACTTCATGCTGGCTCTTAATAACACCACTTATTCTTGGATGCAAATGAGTCATCCTTTGATAAATCTCCCTGTGCAGAGCTCTGTATGGTATCGGGAATGGTTACTGGACTAGAACCACAGAAAATGGTCATTGCCCAGGATTGTTAATTGCAGAGGATTCGCTGGACCCAGAGGTCTTCCTGGAGTATAAAAGAGCCTTGCCGAGGCATTATCTGTGTGGAAGGACATGCTGTACTGGGATTTCACCTGAATGTTTAGCCATTACTATAAACTCTGCTTCAGGGAGAGAGTGTACCTTAAGCCATGTTTCTCTGCAGCAGGCATTCTAGAGCAAACCAGAGATTAGGAGAGTTTCTTTTTGGATTCAGAGACAGAGAAGACAGGCTAGGAGCCCACAGGTCAATCTGCCCATGCTCCCTCAGTGGGGAGTGCGGGGCTGAGACAGGCAGCCTCTGCTAGTCTTGATCAAATGTTCCCATAACCCAGGGCCACTACTGGGAGGACAGACCAGACTCTCCAAGAGTCAAAACCACCCCGAGGCTGCAGCAGCCTCATTTGATGGGAGTTCCCATCAGGAGGGCTGGGGAGGGGACTCCCAAAGGCTTCCGGAGCCTCTAATCACGTTCTAGATGCCCTCGGGCAAATTGACAGATACCCCATCCATCAAAACTGCTCACCCAGAGAAAATGATCAAGGACAAGCAGCCCACGGTCAGACCACGTGACAGCAAAATGATTCCAGGTGCAAACGGGCTCGGACCGCACAGGCAGGGTCAGCTCTCAGCACTCACAGGATGAGGCACGGGGTGGAGGTGCGAAAGGATTCCCCACCAACACGCACACACATGCACACGCTCTCTCCTTCTGTCATGGTTACCAAGGCAACACAATATGAGTCATCAAATCTCAAGGTGGATTAACAGAGCAGAAAAAAAGGATTTTTGTTTGTTTGTTTGTTTAAAGCTTTTTCCTTTCTTTCCTCTTAATAGCTTGGTCTGATGTTAATATCCAAGTACCTCTCTCACCCTCAGAAATCCTAAAATCAGTGTTAGCTTCTTTAATCTTAGAAAGCAATGAACATGTCTTGTCATATTGGGTCAGGGAAGGGGGACCAGGGCTTAGCCATCATGCTACAGTTGGCAGATTTGAAATGATTACTGGAACTCGGAGAGTGGTATCTTAGAATCATATGCCCTCTGCGCTGAGGATCAGCACTACTTTCCCAGAAGCTCACCCCTGACAGGTGTCCAGTCTTCGAGAAGCCCACCCCCACCACAGCATCCGAGCAAGCAGGCTCTTCCCAAGCCCAAAATGGCCCCTCGGGGTGCAGCATGCCTGCAGATTTTCTATTTTGGGCCCTGAAAGTGCTGCATAGCTCATTGGCTGTGCATGCAGAACAGGAAGGTCTTTCCAGGACCACATACCGGAGGACTCTAGTAGCAAGAATAGAGAAAATGAGATGGCAAGACATGTGGGCAACGCTCAACACTGGGGAATAAGTCTACTTCCCTGTCCTGAGCTTAGAACACTCTCCTCTCAGGACATTCTGCCTGGATCTCATAACACCCTGAGAGACATCCAGTGACTAGTTTGGTTGTGGGCCCTTTGCCAAATGGGGAGACCAGCCCTGGCTGCTGTACTTGCCTTTCATAGTAAGTAGTAGAAGGTAAGACTATAGTTCAAATTGTGATGAATTTCCAGGCCAACACAAGGACCAAAGATGCCGTGCTACGTGCTGGGAAACTCAGCCTGTGCCCTCCCTTCCTCCTTAGCTCAAAGATCCCCGGGGCCTTCCACATGGGTCTTCATTCAGGGCCTGAGTGAGTTTTGGTTGAAGGGGAGGTCCTTAAGCTGGTAAAGTTCAGCCCAAGGTAGCTTCTGTCTGATGGCAAGGCAGAAGAAACACAAACAATTCTATTTTGGTTCACCTGTCCCCACCTACAATGTAAACAGCAGCTTTCAAGACTTTTCATCACAGACTATTGCAAAAATCCCAATAGGAACCGGGAAAAGTACTCCGTGAACAGGATGATTCCTGGTGTGAAATCTGTAGTCACTAGAGCAGCAAAGTATTATTCCCAGAGTGCTGGGATGAGGAACGGGCTTCATCCTAGGGAATATTTTTGAAATACTATTCATTTTCATAATCTTTTATCTCTAGCTTCCAAATGTATCGTAGACCAGCAGCTGGGCCCATGTTGAGCAGAGCTACCTCTCAGGGTACAAGATGAGGGAAGACAAAAACTTTGCTTACATTCATGTCTAAGATATCTACAACGCTTGCTTCCAATCGCATTCCCAGGCAATCCAGACCCGGGGCCAGTGGGGGGAGGCTCGGTAATGTTTCTCACCGGCTTCCCTTGCCCCATTCATTAGCCCTGCCTCAGATCTCTTTTAGACCCACTGGCACAGTAGTAACAGTTCACCCCTTGGGCTGTTCTGTGAAGCTGGACCCAAGCCAGGCTAACACACTTGGCATTACCCACGGATATTTCACAGGAAGCATCTGGAAGACATCGAAAGGGATTTTTAGAGATCTTCCCATTGCCCTATTTTAGATGAAGAAAACAAGACTTTGAGAGGTACAGTGACTTGCCCAAGGTCACACAATATCCATCCTGGTGGTAAGAGCCTAGAATTCGAGCTTCCTGCCTTCAAATCCACAGTTAGTGCTCTAACTTAGAGAGGTCTGGAGGAGGAGAGAAGGGTCCCTCAAATCCCCTTCTGATAGAAGCATTGTCTTCTCTACATGGTTATCATTAACAACAAAAACAAGATACATCGGGGATGGAAAGGCAATATTTTAAACCAACAAAACTTTAGTATAAATTAATAGATCTTATCTATTGATTCAATCAACTCCATGAATGGAGGCCTTTGTGAATGGGAGGGCCCAGTGTCCAGGATAGGGACAAAAAAAGAAAGGGCAAAGAACCCTGAAAATAAATGTCACTTATAGCTAGCTGCCCAATTTTGAGTAAAGGGAGGGGTGGGAAACATCTAGAACTCATGGCTTGATTGCGTGCTTGGATGCAGCTACTCAGCAGTGAGGACATTTCATGACCAGTTTCCATCTTGCCTGTAGTTGGCCAGTGTGACCTTGGCTGAGCCTCCAGAAGTGTGAGCTGCAGAGCCTCTGGTCTGCTGAAAAGCTCTGTCCCATGCCCACAGAGGGAAATTAGCTGACCTTCACCTTTTGAAATTACCTGCTGCTGCTCTTGGCTCAGCGCTGTTTCCCCTGCACTGCCTCCCAGCATCCTGACATTTCCATTCACAGTTGCTCTCACCAGCCTCATTTCCTGCCTCTCTGAAAAGGTCTCGCTGACCACCTCTGAATCAAAAATGAAAACACTAAATTATACTTATCCTAACATGGTGACAATCTCGATTAATCTGAGCCCAATCATCTGAAGGGTTGAATAGGTGGATTTTTGTGAGCTGTTATCATATTCAATTTTCCAAAGGGGAATCATTCCATCTTCTGGAACCATTTGCAACTATTTTGCTCTGCAAAAATCTCACAAACTCACAAAGTAATGTCAACAGTACTTTCTTATCCCCGGCCACCCATGTAGAATCATAGCTGAGGTGCTACCACTAAATTTTTGAACTTATTGTCAATGCCCTTGACATTGGTGCAACTGGAATAATTCCAACAAAGAGGCTCCCTGGCTGGGAAACTTGCTTCTCAGTGCAGTAGGTGTGACTTCCTTTCCCTTCCTTTCTCTCTGAACGTCCCAATCCAGATCTCCAAACATGATGTTAGGATATATACCTGGGACAGATATTCTTAACTTTGCAGCAGGCCCTAACCCAAAAGGTTCATTCCACCTTCCATGACTCATCTCACTTTGGTGGATTCTTATAACTTCCAGTCAGTTTTCTCCTCTACATGGAACTTGAAAGAGCCTTTTCTCCTCCTGAAGCTGTCTTTGGGCCATTTCTCGAACAATCTCTTTCTTTTTCAACTCTGCCCATCAGCATGCTGTTAAGTGATTCCTCCCCAAACTGCAGTTTGGTTAGAGGCTCCTCTTTGAACACCTCCCTCTCAAAGCCAAAGTGGAAGGAAAGGGATGAACATTCCTGGGGACTTGGAGAGCAGCGAGGAGCCTCCAGTGCTTGGCATAGCCTATGAGGAAGGGTTGACGAGAGCTCAGTTGGCTCCTAAAGGAAGGCAGGCTGTGGCACTGGGTTCCGGGTTGAGAAGTAATTGTAGTTTACACGTTGGCTAATGACCTGGCATTACAGGTTGCACTCTGCTACTCAGCATCTGCTTCTAGAAAATTCTCTGGCAGCCAGGGTTTGTAGATACCTGCAAGCTACATCCCAAAAAGAATGCCCTGTACTGATAGCAGACTGCGCAAATGTAGTTTTATGAATTATCTATGATTTTTAAAAGCTATCATAAATTCAACTTTTGAGCAAATAGAAGGCAACGGAGCATAGAGTACAATGGGCAGGCCTCAGAGTCAGGCTAAACAGGATTCAAATTCTGGCTCAGACACTTAACAAATATTTGTGTGGCCTTGGACAAGTTATTTTAATTCTGTAAAATCTCAATTTTCTCATCAGGAAAATGTGAATAAAAATAAAAAGTATTTTACACAGTTGCATAGATTACTTAAAAGTGAAAAGTAACAACAAAGCTTTAGTTAACATCAGAAGAGAATTTATCGTGTGCCAGGCTCTATTCTCAGGCACTTTACATCTAGTCAATCATTTTGTCCTTCTCCTTACCCTATGAGGTTACTATTAATTATTATTAATATTAGCACTCTTATTACTCTCATCTTACAGATGAGGAAACCGAGCTGCCAAGAGCTGAAGTAACTTAACTTACCCAGTGTCCAGCAATAGCCTCTGGCGGGGGTGGGGAAACAGCAGACACCTGCTGGGCTCCAGGCCTTAGACCCTCCCGAACTTGAGGGGCACTGGGACCAGCAGGGGACCTTGGTCTTCATTTCTTTCCACCTCTTAATTTAAAACACTTGCTGGGGTAGACCAGATGTGCGAGTTGCTCAAAGACTTGTGCCTACAGAGTCATCCCAGAGCCCGGGGCCAGGCCCAGATTCAAGAGGGTTTCCCACCACGCAGGTCCAGCCTGCTGGCCGGCTGGTAACTCTTTCACACGGCAACATGATTCTAATGACTCAAATTTGTGTATAGAGATGAGGCCCTGCAGAAATGTTTGGCCAGGACCACACAGCCTTGTATGGCCTTGCCAGGTCCCACTCCTAAGAAGTAGCGGGTCTGGGCTGGGAACTGGGGGGCATCTGCCTCCAATCCCTGGCTCTGCAGGTGCAGGACCGACTCACAGCAAACACACAACACAGTGGAGTTTTTCTTAGATTTGAAATGCCTTGAGGAATTTGAGTTCAAAGGAATCCCCCGGTAAAGCAAATATGTAGAATAAATGTGGTTTTTGCCTCTGTTCTTAAGTCTTAATTCAAGCTTTGTAAAAGGAAGCCCACTTGTAAATAATTAGGGATGAGAGCTGATGACTGAGCCAGAGGTTTTCCTTCCCAGGCTTTCGGGCTTTCAGAGACAGAAGAAAGGCAGGATGATGAAGAATATGTCTGGTCTTTGCCTGGGTTCCTGGTAGAGAACTTCCCTATGAGACAAGTGTCTGTTGTCCACAGCGGGCCTCTGGGACCACCCTGGGGCTTACACTAACGAGATGACTTCTGGTGAGCTCCTAGCTAGTTTCAGGACCACGTCTAGCCATGGCAGAAAGATCCACCCCTCCCTGCCCCATTTGATTTGAGCATTGGGACAGGGGCTGGAGGAGAACCCGGAGTCTGACTTCAGTCATAAGACTAGTGACTGGATCAATTGTACCTACATAATAAAACCCCTGTAAAAATTCTGGACACAATTATCACCACTGCTATTCAACATAGTACTAGAAGTCCGAGCCTCAGCAATCAGACAACAAAAAGAAATTAAAGGCATCCAAATCGGCAAAGAAGAAGTCAAACTATCACCCTTTGCAGATGATATGATACTATATGTGGAAAACCCAAAAGACTCCACTCCAAAACTGCTAGAACTTGTACAGGAATTCAGTAAAGTATCAGGATATAAAATCAATGCACTGAAATCAATTGCATTTCTTTACACCAACAACAAGACAGAAGAAAGAGAAATTAAGGAGTCAATCCCATTTACAATTGCACACAAAACCATAAGATACCTAGGAATAAACCTAACCAAAGAGGCAAAGAATCTATACTCAGAAAACTATAAAGTACTCATGAAAGAAATTGAAGAAGACACAAAGAAATGGAAAAACGTTCCATGCTCCTGAATTGGAAGAACAAATATTGTGAAAATGTCTATGCTACCTAAAGCAATCTACACATTTAATGCAATCCCTATCAAAATCCTATCCTTTTTTTTTTTTTCAAAGAAATGGAACAAATAATCCTAAAATTTATATGGAACCAGAAAAGATCTCAAATAGCCAAATGAATATTGAAAAAGAAAGCCAAAGTTGGTGGCATCACAATTCTGGACTTCAAGCTCTATTACAAAGCTGTCATCATCAGGACAGTATGGTACTGGCACAAAAACAGACACATAGACCAATGGAACAGAACAGAGAGCCCAGAAATAGACCCTCAACTCTATGGTCAACTAATCTTTGATAAAGCAGGAAAGAATGTCCAATGGAAAAAAGCCTCTTCAACAAATGGTGTTGGGAAAATTGGACAGCCACATGCAGAAAAATGAAATTGGACCATTTCCTTACACCACACATGAAAATAGACTCAAAATAGATGGAGGACCTCAGTGTGAGAAAGGAATTCATTAAAATCCTTGAGAAGAACACAGGCAGCAACCTCTTCAACCTTAGCCGCAGCAACATCTTCCTAGGAACATCACCAAAGGCAAAGGAAGCAAGGGCAAAAATGAACTATTGGGATCTCATCAAGATCAAAAGCTTTTGCACAGCAAAGGAAACAGTTAACAAAACCAAAAAGACAACTGACAAAATGGTAGAAGATGTTTGCAAATGACATATCAGATAAAGGGCTAGTATCCAAAATCTATAAAGAGCTTAGCAAACTCATACCCAAAGAACAAATAATCCAATCAAGAAATGGGCAGAGGACATGAACAGACATTTCTGCAAAGAAGACATCCAGATGGCCAACAGACACATGAAAAAAATGCCCCACATCACTCGGCATCAGGGAAATACAAATCAAAACCACAATGAGATACCACCTCACACCAGTCAGAATGGCTAAAATTAACAAGTCAGGAAATGACAGATGCTGGTGAGGATGCAGAGAAAGGGAAACCCTCCTACACTGTTGGTGGGAATGCAAGCTGGTACAACCACTCTGGAAAACAGCAGGGAGGTTTCTCAAAAAGTTGAAAATAGAGGTACCCTATGACCCAGCAATTGCACTACTGGGTATTTACCCTAAAGATACAAATGTAGTGATCCAAAGGGGCACATGTACCTAAATGTTTATAGCAGCAGTGTCCACAAGAGCCAAACTATGGAAGGAACCTAGATGTCCATCAACAGATGAATGGTTAAAGAAGAAGTGGTATATATATACAATGGAATACTATGCAGCCATCAAAAGAAATGAAATCTTGCCATTTGCAACGAACTAGAGGGTATTATGCCTGGCGAAATAAGTCAATCGAAGAAAGACAACTATCATATGATCTCCCTGATATAAGGAAGTGGAGATGCAATGTGAGGGGTTTGGAGGGTAGGAAAAGAATAAATGAAACAAGATGGGATAGGGAGGAAGACAAACCATAAGAGACTCTTAATCTCACAAAACAAACTGAGGGTTGCTAGGGGAGGGGGTTGGGAGAAGGTGGTGGGGTTATGAACATTGGGGAGGGTATGTGCTATGGTTAGTGCTGTGAAGTGTGTAAACCTGGCGATTCACAGACCTTTACCCCCAGGGATAAAAATACATTACATGTTTATAAAAAAAAACAAAAAGAAAGAAAGTACACTTACTAACTGGAATTTAAAAAAAAAATTCTGGACACAAAGGCTCTGCTTTTTCTATTGCTGATCATACGTGGATGCGTCCAGCAGAGGCTGCAGCCTGATAGGCCTCTGATGCCTCATGTCTGGAAGGCCTCCAGACTTTATCATAGGCATCTCTTCATTTGGCTGGTCTTACTTTGTAGAATCAAACTGTAATTAGACTGGCACTTTCCTGCTAGTGTCATAAGGGACTGAAACTGCGATGGTAATGGAAAGCCCCCAGATTTGTAGCCAGCTGGTCAGAAGTGTGGGTGGCAGGGGAACCCCGGAGCTTATGACTGGGGTCTGATGTGAGAGGCGTCCTGTGGGGACTGTGCCCCAGACTTCGACTTCTGTACTAACTCAGGGAAGCTACACCATGGCAGGGCAGGGATGAAAAGGGCAATGACAGCATGACCTTGTGTTTTGTTTTCAAGGATCCTCTCCCCCATCTTGGCCTCTCCAAGCATTGTTTTTTATCCTCCATTCACCACCACACCCCTGCCCCAGCTCATAGGCCATGTCTGAAACCCAATCAGACAGGTTGGAGGAGGACTCACATCCGATGGGCACACCATTGCCAAAGCTCACGGGCCCAAGCCAGTAAATGATGTCAGGTCCTACTGCTCTATACTTCTCGCATACATCCCAGGTGAACTCTCCGAGACTGGGAAGGGGGGAAATGTCAAGGGCTTCAGTGAGTCCAACTGGCTGTGGCAGACAAGGTCTGACAGGAGGATCTTTCCGCTGAAAGGTACCTCAAACAAGTAGCATCTGCCTGTCACCACACCTTGAAAAGTGGTAACATGCTGACACTCCAAACTTACTGTTGACTCTTGGCTCAACTGAGGGCATTTGAATGAACCTACAATGTAGGAGAGGACACAGGGGGATATCTCAGAAGCCAAGCCATAATGGTGCCTCCTAGTTCGGGGCTGAGGAGGGAAGAAATATTAAAGAGGGAAAACCTAGCATCTCTATCACCCTCCCTTCTTCCCTCAACACCACCCTCTTTTAACTACTTGCTATTGTAGAGCTCTTCTTTAACAACAAACAAACAAACAAAAAAAAACCTATTCTTTTTTCCACATTGTTTTCCAATAAACCAAACACTTCAGAGATCTTTGAGTGTTCCTTCAAAGCCCCCTCTATACCTGTATTTCCCAAAATTCATGATGCCAGCAAATGCTACCTGGACTGAAGCAGGTTTTGGTGAGGTCTGTAAATTAAGATTTACAATGAGCAAAGCTCGTTAAAATGTTGCCACAGCGCCCAATTCAAGCCAAATGGACACAAGCCCAGTGCTCTTGTCGTACAAATCTAAGTCTTCTGTGGAAGCAAACATCTATTTTGCCAGAAATTAGGAGGAAAAAGAGAATAATGGGAACAGCTGGAATACACATCAGAGGCATTTCCAAGTATTCATGATGGCCACGGGCGACATCAATTGGATAATGACAAGATCTGGTCTGAGTCCAAGTGAGAAGCCATTCAGAGGAGGCAGAAGGTAAAAGGACTATTTAATTTTTATGAACCTGTTGGCTGGTACTTGAGGTTAATATTTCACGGTGTCAACCTTGTCTTCTTTTTTATTTTAATCTTAAATTCAAAATGAAGTCCTATGACTGGTTCTGAACTATAATCCCCATAAGAGCATGCAGCGTCTCCACATTCTGTCCCCTTCTCCACGCTAGCCTTGTTATGGACAGCACAGCATTTGTTGAGCTGTCTTCTGATCCTGTCAAGCTGTTACAAGTTGAATTTTGGAAATGTGCAATAATTTCAGGGATTAAAACAAATCACCCCACTGCTAAATATTAGCTCCCTCTTCCTTGGTGACAGCATGGGGGGTGGGTCTCACCGAAGGTCCGAGAATCCATGTAGACAATAGACCTACATGAAGCGATCTTGTTCTTTTCCCCTCTGTCCTCACCATCCCTGGTTTCTCAGTTGAGCTTCTGATCTGGTTGCTAGGTCAGCAGAAGGTGAATGGTTTCCTGCGTGGGTGAGATAGAGTGGTTGCAAAATGTGTCTTTTGCCTCAACTCACCAACTGGTGCCCCAGCTGTCAGGGGAACGGAGCATATTGGAGGCTATGATTCAGGAAGGAGCACCAGGTGAATTGCATTGTCAAGCACAGTTATTAAATGGCTGAGGCTTCTCAGCAGCTCCCTCCCCACACAGTTTTTTGTTTTGTTTTGTTTTCTTTTTCTTCAAAGTGAATCTATTCCACTGGCAGGCACTCAACTGGGGGTTAGCTAGTAGAATCTGAGAGTCTTAAGTTGGAAGGGGACATTTGGACCAGCCCCTACTCTTTAGAGATGAGGAATCTAATGTCCAGAGTATGCAGGGCAGTGTGGAATTCTTCTTTTCTTTTCTGATAAGGGCATGAAGAGGACCCTGATCTCGCCAGTGAACTGGTACTGACATTTTTCAAGAAAATGGCGGATTGAATCATGACCACGAAGAGTACTCACGGTGTGTGAGAGGGAGAGTCAATCCTGACAGTATGCATATGTAGAGAAATTCACAGTGCTGAAATAATTTGGATGAGTTCTCTAATGATGCCAATGATCTTCTCTACTCGTACAGCAATGCGTCGGGATGGGGACAATATTTGATGACTCCCCCTCTACCTACCCAGAAGCTTATAGTTTTAATTCATCTTGAACCAGGGTGATCATTGATTCACTTGACGAAAACACATTAACTATCTACCATGTGACAGTCCAAGGAAAAGAGCGCAAGTAAAGCATCATATCTGCCTTCAGAAACTTTCCAAACATGCAAACGTTGTTTCTCAATGTGAGGAGCCCAAACAGATGTATTACAGTAAGGCAGTTTCAATTCCAAGGCAATGTGTGGCTGCCACACGTAGCCCAGTTTTTCCTTTCCTGTTTGGTAAGAGCCATTAGTCATCAAAGTCATATAAAATTATTATAAATGGTAGGCATTTATTTTCAGACCCTAAATGATGGGAAGTAGTAGTGAGTCTCAGTCGTGGAACATTTTATGTGTGTAAAGTGCTTTCCTGTCATATTTTATGGCCAGTTGGACGTATTAGCCATGTGTGAGATGGGCTGGGCCAGCTGGGCCAGACTCAGGACATGGCAGCGATCACCACACACATCAATATCTTCTTTGCATGCCATTTGCCTTGGGGTGTGGCCAAAAGGTTATCACATTTTTTGATTTCTTGGAATTTGCATCTGCATGTTTCACTTTGGTTTGCCCGGCCTTTTTATAATGGTTCAGACTCAAAACAAATTCTGAACTGCCTGGGTCACATCTGCAAGAGGCTGCCAAGATGAGCCATGGCAGGACTGACCCAACCCTCTTAGCCTGCATCATGATCAATAGCCATTAGCATACTTCCACGGGAACTCCATTTCATTTATTCTCATCACTTATCTGCCAAGGTCATGGAAATGGTCCCTCTTGTCTCCATCCCCCTCCGTCACTTTCTTCCAGGTAAATGACCTTTGGGGTCCTTGTTTGCCTATCACCACCCACCCTTTTTGCCCAGCTTCCTTGGGCACTGTAGTCACAATGGAGCCACCAGGGACCAGCTCCAACAAAAAGTGATCAATTCTACCCCCAACCCCCACTTCTGACAATTTACAAATGGAATCTTTGACAGGCAGGTGTAAAGCTCTTGCAAACCCTCATTAACTCTTTTGTTTCCTCTTTCCATTCCTTCAGCAAGTATTCCTGAGCACTGTGATCACTCTGGGGGTGACCCAGTATCAAGGGGACTGGCCCCTGCCCATGAGAAGCATACATCCTATCAGGGAACCTAGAAAGGTCAATTACCAGTCAAGGTTGATGGTTCCATGAGAATGGTGGGACCTGCGGAGCAGAGGAGATGGATACCTGTCTCAGGTCTAGTGTTTTCAGGAGAGCTGTGCTTCGGAATTAGATTGGAAAGTCTAGTGTATCTTTTGCTGAGAGGGAGTTTAAGTCTCTCCAAGGAAGGCCAAGGATGTGACCTAACGGGAAAAGAGTGGAGAGTGTCATAAGTCAATCGGAGAAAGACAACTATCATATGATCTCCCTGATATGAGGAAGTGGAGATGCAACATGGGGGGTTGGGGGGGTAGGAAAAGAAGAAAAGAAACAAGATGGGATCGGGAGGGAGACAAACCATAAGTGACTCTTAATCTCACAAAACAAACTGAGGGTTGCTTGGGGGAGGGGGGTCAGGAGAGGGGGGTGGGGTAATGGACATTGGGGAGGGTATGTGCTACGGTTAGTGCTGTGAAGTGTATAAACCTAGCGATTCACAGACATGTACCCCTGGGGATAAAAATACATTATATGTTTATAAAAAATTAAAAAAAAATAAAAAATAAATAAATAGTGCTTTGACTGCATCCCATGAATTTTGAAAAAAAAAAAAAGAGTGGAGAGTGTCTTTACCCTTTAGGCATTAAGGAGGGGAGGGGGAGTCAGGCTTCCTTTTGATTTGCTATGACTCAGACATTAGTCATGGCAAGGATACGAGGCACCTTCGGTTGACCCCTGTAGGACGTCTCTTGACATATGATGGGCAGTTGGGGAAGGTTCAAACCCAGAAAAAGCTATCCCCCCCGCCAAAAAAAGCTTAAAAGGACAGGACGAGCTCCTTTAAAAATCAATGCTGACAAACTCCACAGCTAGTCTCAGTGCTACAAAGGGGGTGAGCTCAGGAAAGGGAATCAGGAAACAGCTTTCTGTTTAACTAGGTG
Source organism: Mellivora capensis (assembly GCA_004024625.1). Classification (NCBI taxonomy): domain Eukaryota; kingdom Metazoa; phylum Chordata; class Mammalia; order Carnivora; family Mustelidae; genus Mellivora; species Mellivora capensis. The sequence continues at coordinate 70,792 of PISX010005172.1, read as the reverse complement.
TGTCGCCTTAGCCAGTCATTTGACCACTCTGGGCCTCACTGCCTAATTTAACTTACAGGATTAATAGTATCTGCCCTATTCACACAACAAGTCTGTTGGGAGGACAAAATCATATAATAAATATGAAAAATTGAAGATATATAAAAATAAAGCCCATGCTTGTCTCCAATGTTGTTTCACTGTTGTTGTTTCTTCTTTTAGGTTAGTGCTCTACTCATCCACTACTGAGTGTCTGGGGTGTCCCCTCATTTAGCCCACCATCGGTCAGACACTGCCCTCTCACTCACCATCCCACATCCCTTAATCAACAGTTCAAATCATATGGCCATGGCTGAGTCATTGCCAGGACTGAACCATGTCATCGCTAATACCATCCAAAGATTTTAATTGCCCCTTCACTTTAAGGTCCATAAACCATATTTCCCAAGTCTATTCTGAGCTGAGGCCAGTTGGGGCATTCCCAAAGAGGAAAGCCTTTGTCTCTGGACACCCAGACCTGGTGTCTGGGCTAGCTCCCTGCGCCCAGTAGCATTCTGCCAGCTGAAGCATATCTGTCTTTCTTCCTGAAGATGACTTTCCGATGCTCCCACTGTAGGAGCTTGGGCCTGTTTCGACAATAGTGATGGAAGCACTCCCCCACTGCTTCCACACTCTTGTCTGTCCTTGGGCAGGGATATGCGTGGAATCTAAACCAACTGCCCCTTTAACATGACACCATGACTTTGACCGGTGTCCTAACCAGCTGAGCTAACTACCTAGCACTTTGCTAGCTAAGTGCTCAGTAAATTCTTGTCCAATGAATGATTAGGACTTGTTATGGGCTGAATGGTGTCTCCCCCACAAATTTATATGTTCAAGTCCTAACCTCCAATACCTCAGAATGTAATTGTATCTGGAGTAAGGTCTTTAGACTTAATCGAGCATTCAATATGACGGGTATCCTTACGAGAAGAGAAGATTTGGATACAGGACACACGTGCATGTACAGAGATAAAATGATGTGAAGACACAGGGAGAAGAGAGCTGTCCACAAGCCAAGGAGAGAGGTCTCAGAAGAAACTAACTGTGCTAATACCTTGACCTTGGACATCCAGCCTTCAGAACTGTGCGAAAATAAATTTCTATTGTGGAAGTCACTCTGGCTGTGGCATTTTGTGATGGTGGCCCCAGCAAACAAATACAAACCTGACTAAGAACATGTAAAAAGAGTAGTCACAGAGAGGCAGTCAGTTGTCGTGTGGAACTTACATGATTACCTGCAATGGGAAATGTGTTTGGGGTGGGGGGGGGGGGTCCGTCCTTCTTTCTTGGACAATCCTATGGGCCCACCGGCAGGCCTCAAAATGAATAACCAACAGTGTGGAACAGACTTTCCTAACAGTAAGGCATGGAGAGGCTGCTATCTGGGTATTTATGAAACCTCTCTGTGTTACCTTATGAGCAGATATTATTTTTCCATTTTACAGAAAGGGGACCTGGGTTCTACAATGGGTCTGCAGTCAATTTAGAATAGAATCACAGGTGCACATTTTCCAACCGCAGCACACCCTCGCTGATCTTTGCTCCCTCTCCTTTCTCATTTCTGCTTGCTTTTCAGCAAACCTTAGAGTGTACACCTAACTATACAGCTATTTGGAAAGTGGGGAAGAACTGGAGGGGAAAGCCAATATTTAGAATAGAAAAAAGTTGCAAAACATCTTCGCCGATGGAGCGGATGTAAGGCAAAAGCTGAGAGCTCAACTAATTATTCCACGCCTCTCCTCGTGGCTTTGAAGCTGGATTAAACAGAAGTAAACTGCAATGAGTACTGACGAGACTGTCCCCAGGGGTACAGATGACAGAAGGAAGCCTGCATATTGGGCAGATGATCCGAAGAGATGCTCAGACCCCAGAGGAGAAAAAGGCTCTGCCCTTTACCAACACACAGGCTTTGTGGGCTGCTGGCCCTCCCTCCCCCACAGGGAGCCTGGCACCTGTGTCTGCTCTCTGCCCTGCTCCTGGTTTCTCTCCTAGTGTGAGGACACCAAACTGCTCCTTCCAGCACCTGCCTGACATGGCCCTGACCCTGGTCTCTGTCACCAGGATCCTGCTTGTTTTCCTCTTCGTCCCCCATTCATCAACAAGACTTAACGGTACCTGCTTTGTGCATGGCTGTAAACACCTTAAGCCCCATTCTGCAAGGCTGGAGGTGAGGGATAATTTCCACACGGGCTGGCAAGACTGGACCCGGTGGCTTTGCCTTCATCCCTGGAGATCCAGCTTCCTCAGTGACTCCTCTCTGTGATCACTGCTGCCACTCCCAGCCCTCACTTCCCTGCTGTGCCCCCTGCTCCTTACGTGTACCCCAGTTCTCACACAACTCCCAGGGCCTCCCTGGGTCAGATCCTGGACTCCACTATCCAAAATCTTCCTGAGCTTTCCAAATCACTCAGTAGCTAATGAGACACTGCGCAGTCTGTCTTTCCTGTTTTCTCTTCAATTTTATCCCCTGCACCTCTCTTTCTTTCTTTCTTTCTGGTTCCAGCATGCTTTTCTGCCCTTTGAATACTCCAGGCATGATCCTGCATCAGGACGTTTGCACCTGCCCTTCCCTCTGCCAACAATACCTCTTGCCAGGTGGTCTCAGACTCACTCCTTCCCCTTCCTCAGGGCTTTCCTCAAACTCACATTCTCAGTGAGGCCCTTCTTGACACCCAGTATTTAAAACTTTACCCCTCACTATCAGCACCCCTAATCCCCTTCTCTACTTTTTTCCATTAGCTCTTGACCATCTGACATGCCAAATATGCATTCTTTGCCTGCCTTACAAGAAGGTAAACCCAAGGAGGGATGGACATATTTCCACTCTGTTACAGTGGCACCAGCACCTAGAAGAGCATCTGCCATTTGTTGAATGAATGAAGGCACTCCAAGTACAGGTCATTAATTGGAAAACTAACCCACGATGGTAGAGTAAATATAAGAATGAATTCCGATGTTCTTCCTAAGTGACTCATTTGTACTTTAAGTATTTTAAAGCAATCACAGGTTTGTTGCCCTCCCCCGACTGTGGATAGCTAGTCCTCCAGGACCTGCACTGGGCAGAAAGTACACTGGAATCCTGTAGTTTTTTAATGTTTAAAAAATATTTATTTATTTATATGTAGAGAGAGAGAATGAAGGAGGGAGGGAGGAGGAGGGGCGGAGGGAAAGGGAGAGAGCCTTAAGCAGACACTCCACTCAGCACGGAGCCCCAGAGCTTGATGTGGAGCTTGATCCCACAACTCTGAGATCAGGACATGAGGCAAAACCAAGAGCCAGTCGCTCAACAGACTGCACCACCCAAGCACCCCCGGAATCCTATCTGTATAGTGTTCATCTGTCTTTGTATATATACTTATGTTTTCATATATTTTTATATTTTGTTTAATATATTTATTTATATATACATGTATATATACACACATGTTTATAAAGAAATACACCACTATGCTAATATTTGAGGGTGGTGAAAATAATATGATTTTTTAAAAAATATTTTTATTTTTATTTATTTGACAGACAGAGATCATAAGTAGGCAGAGAGGCAGGCAGAGAGAGAAGGAGGGGAAGCAGGCTCCCCGCTGAGCAGAGAGCCCGATGCGGGGCTCGATCCCAGGACCCTGGGATCATGACCTGAGCTGAAGGCAGAGGCTTTAACCCACTGAGCCACCCAGGCGCCCCAAATAATATGATTTTTATTTGACTGTATTTTCCACAGTGAGCATATATTATGCATGTGAGAAGAAAAACACCAGTACGTTTTCTTATTTTTTAAAGAAAAAATACTTGTATTACTTAGGCACATGCTTACTGCTAAAGGTCATGCTTCAGATACAGGAAAACACCAAAATTATCCCCTTGAGGTGTGACTGTTCCTTTTACTTTGTGATTTTAGCTTTGACGTCTGACTAAATAAACCAAATAAAGGCAAACTGAAAGAGTGGTGCTGGGTTCTCATGTTTCTATTTGCTGTGAACATAAGCCAAGCCTCAGGCTAACGTAGGTCTGGTGAATCAGTGATGCCCCTTTGCTCCATCACTCCCTTGAGAAATTCTTTGTGGCGTCAAAGCCACCCGTGAAGTCTTAGAACTCTTGTCATACTGGATCCCCTCCCTCGGAGCAGCCACGGTTCCCTTCATTGCTTCTTCTCCTCTTTCCTCTCTCCTCTAGAGGAGTATCTGTGATTGCCGGCCACCCCTCCCTCCACCTCTGAACCCTGGGCCAATGTGCTCCCTGCTGCTCTGTAAGCCACATCCCCTTCGTCCCCAAACCAATGGTGGAAATCTTGAGATCAAGACATAACACTTCCTTTTTTTTTTTTTTTTAAAGATTTTATTTATCTATTTGACAGACAGATTACAAGTAGGCAAGAGAGGCAGGCAGGGAGAGAGAGGAGGAAGCAGGCTCCCCGTGGAGCAGAGAGCCCGATGTGGGGCTCGATCCCAGGACCCTGGGATCATGACCCAAGCCAAAAGCAGAGGCTTTAACCCACTGAGCCACCCGGGCACCCCACACTTCCTTTTATCCACCACATGCTCCTTCGATGTTTCACCTTTTGTCTAAAAGGTCTTTGTTTCTCTGTCTTGCACTCTGTGTTTGTGCACTGGCTTTAAATGTCATTTCAGGGAGTTGATTACAGATGTCACCATGTTCCGGGGCCCACTCTCCAGCAGGTGCCCTGACCTGCACCTCCCTAATAGCAGTAAGACAGCTTCTTCCTTTTGGGGGTTGATCCCAACCTTTCCGGAACACATCTTTCAACCAGTGAAATCTCTGCTCTGTGTGGTTTATAGAACATGCAACAATCTCCCTTCCTTGGTGCTCGGGACCCATGATTATCTGGTCCCTACCCGTCTTTCCAACCTAATCTACATGAATGCCCTCTATGAGCCCTCTCGGAGCAAAACCTTTCTCTTTGTTGTGCTCCATGTTTCTATGTTTTTGCCCCACTCAGGAATCTCCTCCATGGTCTACCCTACTCATTTGAATCCCACCCATCCTTCAAGTCCTGAGATGTTATTTAGCTTGTGATGCCCTGTGTCCATCCCGGCTCATGGTGACTATCCCTATTCATCTGGAAGTGCTCACATAATTTAAGGATATGCATAAATAAAAAATAATGATCTCACAATTCTAGATAAGATGAGCACAGATGTCTGACAGTCTGCTTCCTATGCTCCAATAAAATGAAAAAAGGACTATAAAAATAGGAAGAAATTTCTATTGGGACTGGAACCCAGGAATAGATGCTATTTACATGCCAGAAACTATATATGCTTCTGATGTCGTTGGTGTATCCATCAGACATAGCGCAGGTACAGAGCCAAACCAAAAAAAGACGGCCTCGCATCTTTCCCTCACACATCAGAGAGGAGCCTTGGGGGAAGCCAGTGGGGGAGATGTCAGCAGAAACCCTTACTAGAAAGAGTAAGAGCTGGTAATAGTATGAATTTTCCTCTGCCGTCTCTTACACGTAAGAAATGAAAGGAGTGTCTGACAATAAACAGATGGAGAACGTTTACTCACCTTCTTTCTGGGGAAAAAAGAAAAACCAATTTTAGTCAAGGAGAGGATTCTACAACAAAAAAGTAGACTAGAAGCTGCAGAAGAGACATGAAGATGATAACACTTGGATGAGAGTCATTTTGAGAAATGGAACTGCATTGCAGAAAGGACCTGCTAGCCCTCACACAGCCACCTGGGTTCTGCAGACAATCCGTAAGGAAAGAAGCTCCGAGAGTCTGGCCTTGGGCTCTTCGCCCTGGCGAGTTTTGGGAAGGACACAGGAGCTACCTCTTCCACATACAAACTTCAGCTAATCCCCTGTTTGCAGCCCCCCTTCTCATTCCACCTTCTGATGTATCTGCCCTGTCCCAGTCCCATTCTTGGCACATGGTGCAGGCTGTAGCCTCCCTCGCCTTCCCATCCTCCGGGAATTTAGTCCAATTTTATATCCTTGGAGTCCCCTTTCCATGATATGAATTGCTGCAGGTTCTAACATTTCTAGGGCTCTACCATCATTTACTGAGGCATTGAAAGTCAAAGTAGGCGTGTGTTCAATCTGTTGATCTCATCTGAGAGGCTCTCAAAGTTTTAGTCAACCCTTCCCAAGTCACTTTTTAGATTTAATGAAATTTTAATCAAATTACAAATGGAGAATTTTAACAAAATAATTTAAAATTTATTTGGAAGACAATATGGTAGACCAAGCAAGACAATTCTGAAACACAAGAATTATGGGAAAATGGGCTCATAGGCCAGATATTAGAATATTTGGTTACAAGAAATAAAGCACAATGATTTTTCGTAGGCTGGCAGGTCAGTGGAACAGCAAAGAACAAACAAAACGCAGTCCTAACTATATGCATGAATTGAATTTGTGATTAAAATACTGTTTCAAATCCAGCCAGGGGTAAGAGTTAAGGCTGATGATGACAAGCTGGGTGAATCATTTGGAATGAAGATAAAACCAGACTTTACTCTTTGTATGATGCCGTAGAATACATTCCGAATAAACTAAAGAGCTAGCTGTTTAGGAGAGAATGATAAACAGTAACAGAGCAAGAGAAATTAAAACTCAGCCAATCTTGGGTGGGGAAGACATTAATAACACAAAAGAGGAAAAGGAATCCCAAAGGAAAAGAACCAATAACACTGATTACATAAAAGTGGAAATTTTCTAAAAGCTTAAAACAAAAGCCTTTAAAAGACATAGATAAATCAGATAAAATATCTGCAATTCACATGACACACAAAAGGGATAATAGGATTATTATATACAGACCTTTTAAAATCAATAAGAAAACTATAAGACCCCCCACCATGAGAACAAGGGGGTAAAGACACAAATACACAATTTACAAATGAAGAAACAGAAATGACCAATTAATAAGAAACTATGTTCAAGTCCTCTACTAAGCAAAGAAACAAAAATTAAAACAAGATATTTTATCTACCAAGTCGGCAAACATTTTTAAAACAATAACACCCAGGACTGGTTAGAGATGCAGTAAATAGGGTACCTATGGGTGTGTGTGTAAATTCCTACAGCTTTTTTGAAGAGAAGAAGCAAATGGGCTCTAACCTTGCATGTGCATTTTGTAGTCCTTTAATATATTTATATTTTGGGATCCATTAAGCCTATATCTAGGAAATTCCTCTAGGGTAATTTTTAGAGATGTGCCCAAATATGTGTGCACAGAGATATAGATACTGAATATTATTTGTAATAGCCAATGGTTTCCATCCACATTAGGTGCAAAAAGGATCTGTTCAATTAATTATTGTGCATTCAAATGATGGAATATCCCATATGAATCAGATAATTTTAAATAATATTTCATGACTTTGGGTCATGTTATCAGTAGAGTAGACGAAAAAGCACATTCAAATATGTATAATATGATCCTGGCTTTGTAAAAAGAAATTTGAACACATACACGTTAAAAAAAAAAAACAAAACTGTACCAAATGTTAATGGTGATCATCTCTGAGTGGTAGCGTAAGGGTGATTTAAATTTTCTTCCTTATATTTTTATATATTTTCCAAGTTTCCCATAATAAACATATGTCATCTTTATAAACAGAAAACTTTTTTTTTAATATAATGATCTTCTGAACCAGATTTCAAATTCCTCAAGGGCATTTTTTTTAAACAAACGCACCATCCACAGAACCATAATTCCAGTGGTGTTCAGGCCCATAGTGTGATTTCAAATACAGTGGATAATGAAGAAATACTTATCTGGCTAACGAGCCTCCTTCTTGGGTTTTTGTTTACCTTTTCAAAAAACATGTGGTGTATCTTTATAATATTGGACCATCATCTCTTTTTCATGTGGGCTTGTGATATATACGGCTGTGGTTCTGTGGGCAGCAGAGAGCAAACCCGTCTTCTGAAAGGGTTGATTTCAGGGTCCCTGCTCCCTGTTCAGCTTTCATCTCAAAGGCCTCCAAGGCTCACCAGCTCAGGAAAAGGATTTTTGTTTTACAGTTGGATATATACACAAAGGCAGAGCCAATGCAAATAAGAAATACCCGGTCCGCAAATAAACATTTCTTAAGCAACCCAGACAATGAAATGGATAAGAGCCTTCTCTCCCAGAACATTGTTGTAATTATATTTTTATTGACTTTCCAGAGGAAATGAAAGAGGCTACTATATAATTGATGAAAAGAAAAAGAAGTAATAAACCAAGCCAGAAAAAGTCTCGAGGAAATGTATACGCAAGGTAAAATAAGTCTAATATGGAAATCCATTATATAATGTTGAAGTTATGTAACTACCTAAACACTGGTTTGGCTGCAGAAAGAGCAAGGTGCGGTGCTGGGATAGAGAGCTCATGAGGGCTTGGGTCCCTTTCCAAATTCGTCCATCTTCTGGGTGTTCTAAACGCTCAATTTCAAAAGCAGTTATTCGTACTGAATTCTGAATTCCACACGAAGGAATTGTGAATGGTGGAGAGTGTGGGTGTGCATGTGTTAACAAAACACTTAAGTTGTCTCATGATAACCTTGCAGCCAAGACAATAAAATAATTACTTGGTGAACATACATAAACACATACGTAAGTATTCTCCAAAGGATCAGTACCTCAAGGCCGCTCTGGCACCAAGTGGTCACATACACTGTATTTTCCACATAACCATTAATGTACTTTGAATTAGCGACTCCAAATGACTAACCAGAATTATGAGTAGAGGTCAGAGAGCAAGGTGGTGGGCCTCCAATTTACATATGTCCTGCACCCTAGTATTTAAGTAGACATGCTCCTCACCCCCCTACACACCTATGCTTTGAGTAATCCCACAGTGTTCTAGATGGAAGAGTATCATACCCCCCAGACACTGGGGTAGAAAAAAGGTTAAGACCTGCTGACACTGAATGGCTAAAATTAACAAGTCAGGAAACAGCAGATGTTGGTGAGGGACGTGGAGAAAGGGGACCCTCCTACATTGTTGGTGGGAATGCAAGCTGGTGCAGCCACTCTGGAAAACAGCAGGGAGGTTCTTAAAAAGTTGAAAATAGAGCTACCCTACGACCCAGCAATCGCCCTACTGGGTATTTACCCTAAAGATTTAAATGTAGTGATCCGAAGGGGCATGTCCACCCAAATGTTTATAGCAGCAATGTCCACAATAGCCAAACTGTGGAAATAAGCTAGATGCCCATCAACAGATGAATGGATAAAGAAGATGTGGTATATACATACAATGGAATACTATGCAGCCATCAAAAGAAATGAAATCTTGCCATTTGCAATGACGTGGATAGAACTAGAGGGTATTACGCTGAGTGAAATAAATCAATTAGAGAAAGACAATTATCATATTATCTCCCTGATATGAGGAGTTTGAGAGGCAGAGTAGGGGGTTGGGGGGTTAAGAAGGAAAATATGAAACAAGATGGGATCGGGAGGGAGACAAACCATTAGAGACTCTTAATCTCACAAAACAAACTGAGGGTTGCTGGGAGGTGGGGGGTAGGGAGAGGGTGGTTGGGTTATGGATACTGGGGAGGGTATGTGCTATGGTGAGTGCTGTGAAGTGTGTAAGCCTGATGATTCACAGACCAGTACCCCTGGGGCAACTGATACATTATATGTTAATAAAAAATAATTTTGAAAAAAAGACCTACTGACATTGATAAAGATGGAAAAGGCAAGCTCATCTAATCTTTGCATAAATTACAACTAATATTTTGATGACAGAACCATGCCACAGCTGATCTTGACAGGAAGAAATAATGAGAGGAATATTACAAGAAAATATCTAATAGGGATAAAAGTTCAGCCCTGACCCTGGGCCCAAAGGTCAATGGCAGAAACACAGGGGGAGGCATACATCGTTAAGCAGTGGTTCCTTGTGAAAAGTGCCAAGGGGGTTCAGGTACTGGGGTGCTAACCAGAAATTCAGGCCTAAGCTCCATACATGGATTTAACAGAATTTAAAATGAACCTGTTGGCGTACTCTCTTTTGCCCTGGTTAGAGTGGGAAATGCAGGCTATGGGGATCTGGAGGGTTTGAGGATTTCTGAATTAATATATACTGAACCGTTTTCTGTGATTCCCATGATGCTGGAGCCAAGTCACCTCCAACCTACCATGCTCAGAAGGCCTCACCACCCAGAACCCATCTTTTCATTGAGAGGCAGGGAATAGCTAGGGGGCTAACAGACACCATGCTGCTCTTTGTGACCAAAGGAAGGAGACTGAGTCTTCCTCATTGACTTATGGAGATGTTGTGTCTCGAAAAAAAGCCATGTGATGGGAGCCATCCTCCACCCCCAGCACACACATGCAGGCCCACATGTGTCCTAGAGGCACCATAGTGGCTGGAAGAGAACTTGGGCTTTGGATTTTAAGAGCCCCAGCTCTGTGACTTCTGTGAAGCTGACATCATAACACCCACCTTCCAAGAACTGTCATATACATGAGATAACATTTATCCTGCCTACCACATAGTGAGCACTCCCAGTATTTCCCTCCCCACCAACCCCCCACCCCCCCAGGATGGAGGCAGCAGGTATCTAAGATCCTAGAGACTCACACTTTTCCTCTCTATTCAGTTTTGGAATAATTCCTCACTTGGGACCCTTGACCTTGAACCTGGGAAAATCTGATTGTCCTTTTTTTTCCAGCTCCTCCCAAATTTAAATGAAGTACTCTCCTTCAATGTCTGAGAACCAATATCTTCTCTATAATATAATTCTCTGCCTTAGATTGTAATGACAAAAGCAAGTAGAACTGATACTTGCTGTGTGCGTTGTGGTTGCTGACATTATTTTAGGCACTTCCCTATACAGACTCTTATTCAGACTCATGGTACCAGAAATCCATATGGATTTGCCTCAACTACGCAGTTCCCCTTCCTACTTGCAAATCAGACTTCATTCTCTGTTAATCTCAGGGAAAGAATTCTTCATTCATGCATGTGTCTACCTGCTCACTCGCTAACTAATTCAACACGCGTCCACTGAGTGCCTATCCTTTGCCAGGCCTGGGTCAAGAGCTGAATCAGTGTCAAGTTAAGAGCTGAATCAGGGTCAAGTGCAGAGACTGAATCAGGGGTGATCACTGGTCCTCGGTCAGCCAGGGAAGACATGACCCTTTACCAGTGCTTGATGATGGTAAGTGCTCTGGTGGGGAGATGGGAGAGGTCACCAGAAAAGGAAGGAGCCTTGAGTTCTTCCCAGAGGTATCAGGGAAAACTGCAATAAAGAGATATGAGGACTAAACCATGAAGGTTAAAGTTGGAGTTAGTCAAGCACATAGGTTTGTTAAAGGGAATTTCAGACTGTCAGGACCTCCTGAGGAAAATCAGGGAGGCATGGAAGGGCACAACAGATACAGGGAACATTCTGTGCCTTTGCAGGAAATGAACAACAGTGGGCTTCCAAATTCATTTCCAAGAATCTGGAATGGCCAACTTCTCAAGAAATAGTGTGGAAAGTCTATTTATCCTCATAGACATTCCTGGGTCTTTGAATAGATTTTGTATATTTATATACAAAGATATACACTGGGAAAACACCACATTCTAGCCACTTACATGTGTCATGCACATATACTAGACCATTTGGCCTCACAACAAACCCATTCACAAGATATCAACCTCCCACTTACAGCTGAATTCCCTCTGGCCACCGAGGTCATAAGTAGTAAATCCAGGCCCTTCAATCCTCTTAAGTCCAAGCTCCAGATCCCTACTAGAAGCAGGTGCCTGCCACTTGCCTTTGTACTGTGTTCGAAAGGCAGGTTTTTCTGCTTATGTAAGCTGATGCCAAAACAGACAAGCTTCAAGCAAAATAACATTGTTGTTCTGCTCAACAATGCCAAGGTGAAATCAACAACATTCAGTTTGCTCAGATAGAAGAAAAAAAAAAGACTAAAGCAGGATTTTTGTGGGCAGAGGGAAATGTGTAACTTCAATAATTAACCCCAAAGAGCTAACTTTGGATGACAATTAAATCCTCATTCAAAATAATCCATTTCTTATACAAATAGAAAATCACCTCCTCTTAGGTTTCTACAAAGCAAACTAGCAATGGAACAGAAACATGTGAGTTCTTTAAAAACATTAATGGCAACGAAATTGACCTTAAAATCCCCACTTGCGTGGGAAAGCCTGAATGCCTCAGTAGGTTACTGCCAGATGGATGTTTTACCTGTACTTCTCATACATATGGATAAAACAGGTGTGGGAATGTTTATTTAGTATAAAAATACAGGCCACAGGCCGTACAGACATCTAGATGGATGATACAGGAACCGGTAAGTAAGATTGACGAAAATCTATGAGGGACCCAGAGGTCATATCTTAGGACCTGTCAGGACCATCTCCCTATTCAGCCATAACAAGGTTCAGAGGCTAAGGGCCAGGCTAAGACACTAAGTGTACCAACTTTTAAGGGTAAGTATTGGAGGTGGACCTGACTGATAATGAAGGGCCAATGCGGCATGGAGACCAAGGGGTAGAGAAAAATCCAGCCACACCTCTCAAGAAAACTCTCAGAGGCAGGGTTTTTGAGAAGAAACGGTGTGTTTTATGGAGACAATAGATGGGAAATTGGAGTTTTCACACTTTCATAATCCAAGCTCACCTGGGGTTTTTCCATCCCCACCAGAACTAAGTAATTTTGGTTTGAACACTACCCTGTGGAACAGGAAAGCCATCCCAAATATTGTGGGGAATTCCTAAGAGGCTCTCGGGCTTCCAGGGCCCCTGCCTCCCTGGCATCCTAGATAGTCTTTAACAGGCCCTCTAGATCAATGCCCCCAGCTTCTCCATCTCTCCCTCTTCCTGGGTATTGAATGTGCACTGGCTACATCAATGGCTCCCTTGTCTTTTAGCTTCCAGTGTGGAAGAGTGGGTATATAGCACTTAACAGGTCAACTCACAGGTGACCTTGACCGGCCCACAGACAGGACTTCAGGCTCTGAGGAAGGGCACTGAGAGGAGCTCCTAACTTAGGGTCTCAGACCAAAGCAGAAGCCTAAGTGCAGGTTCAGATTTGAAAACCAAGGCATAGGTGAGGCCCAGTTCCTGGGAAGTACTCCTGAGGGGGAATGGAATGTATAACTGTCAAACCACAGGAGAGGTCAGAGGTCAGCAACAAAGCCTTGTCCTGGCCAGCCGAACTGTAGGTGACATGGCACTGAGCCCAGCCCCTACTCAAGTAGTTGCGTCAAGATTGGTCTGAGAACTTGACCTTCTCTCCTCAAGGTAACTGGAGAAATCAGTATGGAAAAAGTGAGTGTGGGGTTGACCCATGCCCCCCTTCCATGGAAGCATGAAAATGTTTATTTTTGTGTTATTAAAGAAACTAAATTATGTCATCCAAGACATAATAGGAAGAATGAACCATGACCAAAATATATTTAACATAAATAAGCAGGGAGTGTGTGTGTGTGTGTGTGTGTGTGTGTGGAGGGGGAAGCTTTGGTATTAGTAAACTACCACAAATTTCCTCTGAGTCCCATTTTAATATTACTATCAAATAGAAAAGAAAGAACATAAGGCAAGTGCATCCATTCTCTAGAAAACAGTAATTGAAGAAAAACTTCCTGTGGCTGTTAATCTCAAGAATAACAAAAATGAATACCTGTAGAGCACCTTACTTTTTCCAAAATACTTTCAGATATATTACCTCGCTTCAGATATATTATGGAGGCAAAATCGAGGACTGGCTAGGTTATGGTGGCTCAGTCAGGACAAAGAGGTAAAAATCCACACCATGAGGAAAACATCCCAGTCTCTAACACCAGAGTTAGGGTTTTACCACCATGGCACAGGCCATTGGCCTCATGGGGAGGGGAAAGCCCCCATGACTGGGCACTCAATTAATCTTGATTTGCCAGTTAGGAAAGAAACAAGGCAGGGCTGCCCCCCCCCCCCCCCACCTCATGCCATCAAATCCTTTTTGGCCTTTCTCAGTAGTACCGCCCACAGTTATGGGAGAAAATCATCCCAAATGATAAAGGACTAGAACTGGTAATGTATCACATATGAATAACTTACTGGCTAATGACATTACAATTTACTTATCAAATTACCACCCCCCCAAAAAAAGACAGACCTGTATAAATGATCTAATTATTTACCAGCAAATATCAGTCTTCAGAATTAACTAAGCCAAATGAATTGTAGTCATGCACCTAAGTAATGTCCTCGTCTGCTCCATCTTTCCAAACTTAAATTAAATCAGTGATATACTCTTGGTGACTATAGGAAATAAATATGTACTCATTAATCTCTAGCTCAATCACAGAAAATTAAATATAATAATGTTACACAGTTTAAAAATCATCTTTCGCATTGGTCAACTCTCCAAACATCATGGCTGACAAATAGTCAGATAATGAATGTGGTTAAGTTGCCGTAATTTTTATTCCTCTATAATTAACTCAACTCTGTATTAATTAACTGGCAAACAAATAAAAATACTTTGGGTGGGTGAGCAGCAAAGTGATAAAATAATTGTGGATATTTTGAGACGCTGCTCAGATAAAGAAGAGCTTGGACCCATCAAGACAATACCTCTTTTGATTCATACTCCTTTATCATGTATGACCTTTGCTGACCCAGGCCTGAACTTCAGGGTAGGTAGACAGTTGGTGAGTCATAGCTTGTAACCAACAGGGGTGCTGGTATTAAGGAGCTTAGAATTTGCTGAAGAGTGGGTTAGCACAACAATCTTTTAGGCTGTTCCCAGGAGAAGAGCAGACTCCTGGGAAAAGAGCCTGAGATCCCTCTTTCTTTTTTGATTCAAAATTACCTAGACTGCCAGATACTGTGGGGTAACCATCACAAAGGCAGAAATTAGGAAAAGGCTGTGTGAAGTCACTTGGTGAGGTTTGAATTCTGTTCAGGCTAGATTCACTCCCTACCCTTCACACCGCAAGAGTAACATACTTCCCTTTGGCGTTGCTGTGGGCATGGCCATGTGACATGCTTTGGTCAATGGAATATTAGCAAGCTGGAAATGTGTTTGCCCATTTGGGCTTGCATCTTGCGCTTGTGGGTGAGAAGGCCATGCCCTTGGTAGTTTACTGACTCCAAAAGAATGACAGCCATGTGGAGCAGGCTTGAAACCAACCTAGAGCCTGGGGCCAAGCCTAGAGGAGGCAGCTCACATCAGTCAAAGCATAGTTGGTTTGTAGACTTAAGAGGAATGAGTAAACGCTGGTGTTGGATGTCACCAACATTTTGTGGTTGTTAGTTATGCATTGAGAATTGTGTGAAAAATTAACAATTCACCCTGTGGAGAAAAAGGACACAGGGCATATGAATATTGAGGACCCAACACTGAAGGAGAATGGGGCTTCTGGGGTTGAAGACCCCCAGCCCCCTAATCTGTCCCCAGTGGTGAGTCATCATGGAGAGAGGCTTACCACCGCCAGGGACTGGCTGAGTGCGTGAAAGGCAGGGGCTGCAATCCTAAAGAGGCATAACCCTGGGAGATCACATGTTTGTGAGGTTCGCCCTCGGCCAGCCATCACACATGACGTTATAGATCTAGAAGCCTCACGGAAACCAGTCAGGATAGCTGCCGGTGGGGAAAGGGAACAAGCAATATCTCTTCTAAGACTAGGGCAACAGTACCTTCTAAAGGTGAAACTGAGTTCTGGGCACCAGCAACGAAGTGAGAATAATCAGTACATCTTTGGATATGCGCACAATCTAAGAATTCTAGAATACACCACGGGAGGGGGTTCACAGAATGCGGTGGTGCATGATGGGTCTCCTGCTCTTCTGGGAGGTTTAGATCTCTTGTTGTTTTGTTTTGAGATGCTACTTGGGAAGGATATCATTTAGGCTCCACATTGGTGATGGTGGCTTCTCAGTAATCCTAGTCAAAAGGGATATGACAGCCTGGGCTCCAAAGGAACCCAGGTAGACCACACACACACACAAACACACACACACACACACACACCACAATCACTAACTCTGGACTCTTACTCTTCCCCTCATGGAGTCCCCTTTTCCAGAACCCACTATTTGCCTATTTCTTTCCATTGGGGAAAACCCATTTATGAATTCATATACTCAGTAGATTTACTTCTGAGGCACTGAGTGTGTGTGTGTGTGTGTGTGTGTGTGTGTGTACACATATACAACTATCAAATACTGGGAGACAGGGTTTCCTTTTGAAAATTAACTATACTATAATTTAGGGCTTTGAGTTTCAGCTAGTCATTAGAATTCTTGTCTTGATGAGGTGGTTCTAATCCAAATATTGTCAGCATGGAGAAAAGAACTTATTTGCAAATTTTCCCTTTGAATATGACTTCCAATTCCTGAGAGAACACATTTTTTGAGAAATGGAAATACTTTCTTCACAAAGAATCTACTACCTAAAATTTGCTACAATGGGTTAAAAAATTGTTTTTTCATTTCCCTTGGCAAATATTTCCAGCCTGGAAATAACTTTTAGTGTCATCAATAATCTATGGACAGTTGAACCCAAAATATTATTGCTTAGACAAAAAGAAATGAGCTTTGTGTTTTTTGTTTTTTCTTTAACACATTCTTTTCTTGACTAGAGGCTACACTAAGGTTCTCCAGAGGACAAGATCCAACAGAATGTGGATATATAGAGAGAGGTGTCTTTAAGGAATTGACTCATGATTATGAGGCTGGCAAGTCTGAAATCTGCAAGGCTGGCCAGCAGGCTGGAGACCTAAGGAAGAGTTGATGCTGTAGCTCTAGATCAAAGGTAGTCTGGATCCGAATTCCTTCTTCCTCGGGAGACCTCGGTCTTTTTCTCCTTAAATTCTTGACTGCTTAGAAGCTTTCTCAAAGTCTATGGATTTGTCAATCACATCCCCCACCCCCCCACCAAAAAAAGTACCTTCACAATAACATCTAGACTTGTGTTTGACCCAAGACTTGGTACCATGGCTTAGCCAAGTTGACACATAAAATTAACCATCATAGAAGCAAAAGGTAATTTTTGAAAAATAATTGGCAAAAGCTGGGTATAAAATATATTGCAACTTGCAAACTTCCCATATCACACACATTCTTTTACAGCTGACAATGTATTTTTTTTTTAATCAAAAGTATCTAGCCTTTTGTTGACATAATCTGATAATCCTATTATCATTATCCCCACACTGGAAAATGTACATATTCTCACATATACAAGTTTGCTTATATTAGCCAATCCATAAATCTCCCATATTACAAAACCTTGGCTTATAGAAGTCTCACGGCAAGGCAAAAATGAGACCTGTATTTTGATGGCATCAAGAAAAACATTTTTCACAGGATCAGTAAACCACGGGGAAGACAACCAAACCGTTTGACATCTTAGATGTTCCTGAGACAGGAACAGCTCCAACCTGATTTGATCACCTTTTAAATGTGGGAGGGAATGTAATCACCTTAGCATATGGTTTAAAAAAAAAAAAAAGGTACAGTGTTGATTAAGAAGTAGCTATTAGAATTGTGGCCAGCCAAGGACAGCTTTTGATTTAAGCACAACCTAAAAATTCTCCCTCCTTGTAGAAGCAACTCTGCCCAGTTCTGGAGTCTGGCTCCAAGCAGGTCAGAATCCGAGCCCCACCCTTTGTCTGCTTTCTGACCTTGAGCCATGACTTCACAGCTTCTGAGTCTCACTTTCTTTGGCAACACTGAGATGATATTGCTTATGGTACAGTGGTCTCGAACAGTTAAATGAGATACTACCTGAAAGTGACTAATGGCGCTCTGGATACGTAATAGGGCTTCAATAGACACTAGCTATCTTTGGGTTCATTGTGTTCTCATAAGATATTAATTGCTTGGAGATAAAACCAAGCGGGAGAGAAAAGTCATTTTCATCTCACCGACCACACTGATAATGCAAAACCAAATAACACGGATGCTATTAATTGGAGATGAGTCACCTAGTCTGCGTCTGTTAGCAACTGGCAATTTCCTCTCGGGAACTCTGCCTGCAGTTGGGACCCACCAGGACCACGTAAGCAGGGCCTTGCTGGTGACCACGTGGCTTACATGGCAGTTCTGGTGTAGTGAAGGGAAGAAAAGAATCACTTGCTTTTCTATATCCACGCAGACTTTTACAAACAAAATTAAGATATTGAAACATAAGGTCTTAAAAATAGTGGAATTAATTGTGGCGCTAAAGAGTATGTTGAAACAACATAAGCAGAATGAGATTTTTTTAAAGCAAGCAGGTAAGAAGGATTTACTTGTCTCATCAACCCTTACGCTCAGTCTCTTTGTTTTTCCATCTGAGCTGATTCAAATGTGCCTTTCTTGCTCACCTGAACACTTATGGCATCCAAGGCTTTAAGGATGACTCTGGGATTTCCAGCCAGGTGCCCTCTAGGTTTTGGGATCACCGTGTAATCCATCAGCTAATAGAGTGAACCAAAGGGGAGCCGTATTCTGCTTGTTTTGCTTATCCTGCTGGCTACATACCTGTGTTCACATAACAGAAGCAGAGAGAGGAGAAAACATTGCACAACAACCCTACATTTGGAAATGACTTTTTTTCCATCCACTTTCCACTTTTCAAGAAACCTCCTCCACCAAGATTCTGCTGATAGCAGTTTTTTTCTGCAAGGACCGAGAACTTGGTGCAGGAGATAGGTCAGCCATAGTTTTATTTCCACAGGATCTGAAGAGCTGCTGGTGGCTGGAAAGTTATAGATGTCCTCAGCCTCTGGGACAAGGGACTGAACAGGAAGATGCTTCCCCTGCATTGACTGAAGAGTCAATGAGCCTCAGCCTGGCCCTGAGACACTGGCCCTGGGTCTTAGGGAGGGACACTGAAGCAAGAGCAAAGCCGAGTGTCCATCAAGGCCTCCTTGGGCCATCCCCTCAGAGGCTTGTGTCAGAAACCTCAGCAGAAAGAAGGGAGGAGGAGAGGAAAAGTGGGAAAAGGCTGGAGGGAGCCCTAACAAGAGAGTGTTCCCCCCATGGGCATTTGGTTTTGTGGCCTAGGGCTCCAGTGTGCCTCGGGGAAGGAGAAGCGCTGCCCCCACCTAGCACAGCGTCTGCTGGAGAAACTCTAAAATCAGCTGTAGCCTCAGAAATATCAGGCAAGAGGGGCACCCCCCTTCCATCCACCCCCCACCAGCCAGGAGGCCCCAGACTGTGGCACCTCACCCACAGCTCTGAGGCCAGAGAGGGATGCTGGGAGGAACAGAGGGCTGCGAACTGAGAGGGGCCTCCAGGGAAACTGCCATCGGGATCCATGAGGCCCCAAAGCAAACACCAAGACCCTAGCCAGCTAGAATGGGATTCCAGAGATTTTGCTGTTGGGAGCTAAGCTGGGCACCAATGCCATGCTCCTGTTCCTTCCACTCAGATTCCTGGATGGCTGCCCCAGGCCAGGGGCCCTGTAGACAACCAACAGTAACTGTGAGCATCCAGGACCGGCCTGACCTTGGGAGCACGATAGGAGAGAAAGGGCTGGGCCAGGCAAATGTTTTATTTCAAGAGCCCCTCACTAGGGTATCCCTTGATGGCTGAAGTTGTTGAACTCAGGGCCCCTGGCTGCCGTATCCCCACATACAAATAACCCGGGATGTTCCTGATAGGATTGATGGCAAGAAAAACAAATGACCAGACCACTAAAGAGTTGGGACAGTAGACTTTCTGTTTGTCTAAGATTATCCCTGACCTCACGCCTCATCCTGTGGGCTTGCACCCCTACTTCCTAGCTCAGCAGACAAGGAAGCCAGTCTCTACAACTGAACGGAAAGGAGGCAGTTGGCAAGACATTCAGTCTGGCCACTGTTACTCAAGGGTCTTCCTGCCGCCTGTTCTCCCCCTTCTCCTCTCCGCCCTCTAGCCCCCCCAAAAGCTCAGAGAGTCAATGTCAGGTGCTGGGACATGCACAAGACAAGGCAGCTGGGACAGCTGTCCCTGGCCTCTGGGTAGGCCCCATCCATCTGTTCCCCTGTTGGTCTTGTGAAACAGAAGAGGGGCATCTCCATGGCGGGCAGGCACAGAGCAGGTGGTCAGATATGGGGGGTCAGTGATGTGGGCCCGGGAAGACAGGGTCCAGGAAGGGAAAGGGAATGAGAGTTGGAGTCTCTGCTCCAGGGGAAAGAGGCTCCCAGCGAGAGCTGGTCCCACCGATGTCACAGTGGGCAGAGATGGCACCCTGGGTTAGCTTATCATGTCCTACCAAAGACGCTGCTGCTCCTCGAGGCTTCAAAGGGAGAAGCTGAGCGAGTCTTACTTTTGTGAGAAGGGTGGTTGACAAATCCGGCAAGCAAACCAGAGGAATCTGTACAATATCCCTCTCTTAAATGTGTTTTCTGGGATCTGTGCTCACTTTTTTTTTTTTTTAAGATTTTATTTATTCATTTGACAGAGAGATCACAAGTAGGCAGAGAGGCAGGCAGAGAGAGAGGAGGAAGCAGGCTCCCTGCTGAGCAGAGAGCCCGATGCGGGGCTCGATCCCAGGACCCTGAGATCATGACCCGAGCCGAAGGCAGAGGCTTTAACCCACTGAGCCACCCAGGTGCCCCTGTGCTCAATTTTTAAACCACCACCTGCTGATGTATACCCAGTCCCTAAAGTGCCTCCCCTACCCAGCCCACACTATCTAGGACAAAATGTCTTCTTGCTCAACCATGTCCCCATTAAACCTCCCTCGGTGTCAGCGTTGGGAAAGCCATCAGATGGCAGTTAGGTCAGGCACATTCCTTTGTTTCGGGTTATAGTCAAACTAGTTCCCCTCCCCCAGGCCCCCCTCACCCTGGTGCTCAGCCCTTACATTTGCCTTCTCTAGCTGTTTATTTTGTCAGCAGGAAGTATCACCTGTCCATTTGCCTTCTAATGGACTGTACAATCATAACAGTCAACCCACTCCGGCCCCAAGAGAGGAAAGGAAAAGGACTGTTTGTGGCCCAGGCCACACATCCAGGTTCGGGGGCTGGGAGGGAAGGGTGGGGGAGTGGTTGGGCAGGAGGAGGGGCTGTGGTTGCAGTGGAAACAGAGAGAAAATAAGAACATTTCTGATCCACCAGTAATGCACAAAGCGCCCTGGTGGGTGGGTGGGTGGCCCGGATTATCCCATTGAACGAAGGAAGAAACTGGAGTCCAGAGAGGGTAACGGGCTTTCCAGGTTACACAGCCAATGAGGACAGTGAGCGGCAGAACAGGGATTCGAGCCCCAATCTATCGGCTGCCAAAACCACCAACTCCGGCAGCTGCCTTGTGGTTTAGAGGCTGCCCCCGGAGTGGGCGACGTACTCCCAGGTGTCCCAGGCACCTGAGCAGACACAGTTGTTCTCCTACCAACAGGACCGAGTCAAGATCTGTACCCAGGGGTCTGGGGATCAGCATGGCTTGAGGGAACTTGCAGAAGCCCTTCCTGTAATCAGAATAGAGGGTTGGGGCCCAAGCAGCAGGCAGGAGGCCGATAGGAAGGAGAGGCCACAGATGAGCTTTCTTTCAACCCCACTGTGGAGAAGGAGGGACCATTCTGTCTTCCCCACTCAGTATCCTTCCAACCACCAGAACCTACGGAAACCCCAAGGGCATGGCTGTCTGTGAAAGGGAAGCTTACTGGCATTATATTTGAGCCCCTTGCCATAAAACACAAAACACACAAAAAACAATTCTGAAAATTCATGAGTTCCTATTATTAGGAATATATGTAGGTCTCCATAGTAAGCTCTGCTCCAGTTTGTGAGTCAAAAACTTAACATTTAGAAATTAGAAGCACAAAGTTAGAATGGGGTAGACAGGGGAGTAGGGTCCAGAGTAAGCAAGGAGGACACCAAGGCCTGAGGGGGCTCGACGGCCTAGGCAGAGACACTCCCGACGGGAAAGTCACAGGGAAAAGGAAGATGAGAGGGTAGAGGATTAGGCTTGCATAATGGTTCAAGGAGTGAGGGAAAGAGGGAGTGTATAAGAGAGAAGGAGATCTCCTGTCACACTACAGGGGAAGAAATGGGTCTCTTTAGCGATGGGGGGACGGAGGTTCTTGGGCCCACCGATGTGATTCCTCAGGTGAGGCTGTCTAGTGGGCAGTTAGAGGTTAATTAACATTGAGAATACATTCCGGAACTGAAGGAACTCAAAGGCTCTATGGTTTCTGATATGTTCTGGGCCATGTGCCACCAGCTGGAGCACAGGTCTGGGAGGAAGCCAGGAGCCCTGGGCCTGTGGGTATGGCTTCGTCAGACCCATTCCCGGGCAGCCCATTTGTGTGTGTCCCTGCATGAAGGGAGGTCTTCTGGGAGCTGCTGGCATCGTGGCCTCATCTGTTCCCTACTCTGTTCGCAGGTCAGCGCCTGTCCTCTAGTCCCAGGGGAGGCCATCTCCTCTACAAATCTCTAGAACCCAAGCTTAGTGTCTTCCTGGATGAGCATGAGAGTGGACTGTCTACCACTCCTGCATCAGAATTAATTTACTAAGTAGAAGTCAGTCATAAAGGGCAAAGAGGGGGAACCCCTTAGATGACACTTCATAAAAGCCAGCTGTGAAAGACAAGACTGTGGGTCTCCCTGACTCCATCCCTGTGCTGGGTTCGTGGGGCTGAAGTTTGAGAGGAAGGAAGGTTTAGTTATATTTGTTTTTAAATGGGATTTTTGCCCATTTTTGGTGAGTTTCCCCTTTAAGAAAGTGGCACTAAAAATCTAAGCTTATGGGGTATCTGGTTGTCTCCATTAAGTATCTGCCTTCTGCTCAGGTCACAATCTCAGGGTCCTGGGATGGGGCCCCTCAGTGGGGAGTCTGCTTCTCCCTCTCCCTCTGTCCCTCCACCCCATGGCTCATGCACTCTCTCTCTCTCAAATAAATGAATCTTTAAAGAAAAAATCTAAGCTTAGCAAAACGGACACATTGGATGTGACTTACTCCCCTTAGGAAAAGATCTTTTATTTTACACCAGCATTCATGGCAGGGTATCTTTGACTCTGAACACCACTGGAGAGAGGCCTTCTGCACCCCTGCTATTAAGCTAGCTTTGGAAGGCAGAATGGGGCATCCTGCTGTCCAAATGCAAAATAGCAGAACTAGACATCAGCCAAGGTCACCCTGTTCATGGAGATTTTACACAAATTAGCTTCAGCCCCCTAGGCCATGTCTGCTGTGCAGCCCTACACCCACATCAGTTTCTATTTCCAAGGCTCTTTGTCTTAAAGGCTCCTTCGGGCTTGTATGGAAACCTTAGCTCCACACGTAATGTATTCCCCACCCAAATGTGGAAGTGTTATGGTTAGAGTATGCTCCTGCTATGAAAGAAAAAAAAAAGTCTATAGCTTAGGATTTCTTTTTCTATCCAGTAATAGTCTAACGTGCTTCTTTCCGGCTGGTGGGAGGCTTTCCTCCATGTGATGCTCACGGATTCCTCCCTTCTTCTGGGTTCAGGGAACTTTCTATATCCTGCTGGAAGGTGGGGAAGTGGAGGAGATGGGAGTTTTTATTGGATGGATCGCCATCTTTGCCACAAGGATATCACCATCACTTTCCCATCTCACTCTTGGACTTGGAGTGGTAGAAGCTTTCACTGAAGGTTGGTGGATGGTGAAGGGGTTTGGCCACTAATGGTTTTTGAATCTGTCCCATTAAAAATGGCAAAAATCTTCCAATTAAATTTCAGATGGACCTCTTCTCAATAATCCCTTGTCTGTTGAGCCAGCAAGAATTTCTTGCTGGGCAACTTCCATTGCAGGATTTTCTAATCTCTTCAGGACCCAAAGTCTCATTAACTTCTTGTGTCCAGCTGTCAGGGGTCAGACCCGTGCACGCACAGCTTGAGGCTGAGCCAGGAGTTCATACGTAACCTTATGGGATCGCTGCCTGATCTCATGAACTTTGCAGTTCACAGGCACCCCCTTTCTTGATCCACTGGCTAGAGATCCAGGGCTTTAATTACCCCATTCTGTTGTGTTCTTCCTGTGACAGCATCTGCTAACAGTTCTGTGGTACTTGAAGTTCTGTTTTCTTTTCCCCAATCTGCTCGCTGTCATTTTACTTTGCTCTGTCCTCCAGGAACCACTCCACGAATTTTCTGCGGGGATTTCAGCCACAGTCAGTGGGAGATACAGAGTGGTGCGTGCTTAATCCCTCTTTATGACAACCAGAACCCACTGAGGGTTCGTAAGCTGTCAGGAGGCACATAGCTTTCTGGTCCAGAAAGCTCTGTCTGGCTGGAGAAAGGAGAGATTGAATGCAGGATGCTGGGAGCTGGGAGCGCAGGGGGTGGTGGGGGAGAGCTGCCCTAGCCAGCTAAGAAGCAGCTGCCATAGACCAGGTGTGAGGCCATGGCAGGTGAGGCGGAAAGGAGAGAGGAAAATTCCAGAGCTACCGAGAGGTGGGTTCTACAGAACCTGATGGCCATTTAGATGCAGAGACTCAGGCATATGGTGGTATCTGGAAATGACTCCCCAGGAAGAGAACAGGAAGAGGAACAATTTGCTCTCTGAATGTCAGTCTTTGATCAAATTCATGGGCAGATGCTTCTCTCACAGACCAGAACAGACGGACTTGAAATCTCTCTCCATGTTCCTTCCCAACCCTCCGGGATCATTGGCCTCCGTGTTATCAGCCCTGCCAAGATAGTCTCCGTTCCGACAAAATGTATTTGAGCCAGTTTGAAGATCTGGGAAGTTTACTATTGACCTATCTGCCATTTTTAATAAACAAACTCAAGACAGATTTTATTTGTATAACAAGCCACCACCTTAAGCTGCAAAGTAGTCACAGAGTTTTCTTTCTGTGTATGTTACATCTGTGTATATTACTGACTTTTTAGGATTCATATTTAAGCATTTTTGCCATTTGGTTCTATGCTTTGTTTGCAAATACTGTTGGGTGACATTTCAAATATATAAATAGAAGAAACTAAGAAAACCTGAGTTTGCCTGGATTGTTTGTTAAAGAAGCTAATAACTGGGATGCTAATGCAACCGCATTTAGTATAATGTTTTCCTGGTTTATTTTTGCAGAGGTAGCTGTGTCTTTATGCGTCACACACACACCACACACAGACACGCCGCGGAGATAGATTCGGGTCTCCCAAGCTTCCACCTCACCTGCTAATAAATAATTCGAGTCTTTGAGCTCTCTAAAAATTCCGCATCTTATGCCCATTATTTTTCACAGCTAAGAGGTGATTAATCGCCCCGACTGTGGAAAATTTGCCTCTTAAACTACAATCACTCTATTTTCCCCTGCTGAGTACGCTTACAAAAAGCTCAGAACCCCTTTGGCTTGGTCACAGCACCAAGATAGCAGTCTACTCCATGCCACTCGTGCAATCTTCCTCTCATTGCAAGCCATGTGCTTAACTTTGGGCAGGAAAAAAAAAACTATATATATATATATATATATATATGTGTGTGTGTGTGTGTATATATATATGACTAAAACTGGAAAGAAATTACCAAGATAAACAGTACAAAGGACTGAGAATGAAAGCCCTTACATTTGAGACAAAATTGGATTATTTCTTGGAAAGGCTCTCGAGACAGGAATCTGTGGGCAGAAGGAGAAAGAAGTTCCTTTTGTGTAGCTAGCTGCATGTAGGCAGAAGAAATAAAAGAAGGAAAGGCTCTGGCAGTCTGTTGCTAACAAAGTCCTTAACTTGGGCTCCATCTTCTAGGGCTGGGAAGCATCAGAGAGTTTTCTCGTACTCCACAGAGCATCACTGTAAGACACTGCCCACCCTCCCTGTTCCCTGGGTGGGCAGTTATGTCTCCTTTCCTGAACCTGGGAGAATGCTGAGTCAGATGGCTTTGTTTGATCCGTTACGAAAGAAGGGTGAGTGGGGGTTTGAAGTGCTTTTCTCGTTCATGCTCAGACACCAGAAAGTCAGACCCACTGCCACTGTGTCGCTTGGCAAAAGATGTCCTTTCATCAGCACAGAAGGACAAGGCTTTGGGTAAAAAAAAATAAATAAATAAAAAATCCTACATTGCTCACACACTGGGCAATGCTTTTAATCATGTACATTTCTGCCATGTCCCTCCAATTAGAATCTTTTCTGAGAGCTCACTTTCTGGCAGCCACATTTTATTGTTGTGGCTTGCCCACTGATAGAGGCCTGCCGCTGCCTTTGGGATCTGGTGGTCCTGAGCTGGATTTGTTCTTTGGTCAAAGTTTTGCAAAAGGTGTGGTCAGCATAGCCCTGGCTGGAGATTATGGAAATGAGGACCAAGCTGGGGAGTCAGCGGGATTTAAGTGCTTTGGGAAGCACACGCAAGGATTTGTGGATTCACTACAGTTGGTCAATTGCAAACATTTTCAAACACTCCTGGGTGCTGGTGTAAGAGGTAAATATAGGAATAAACTCTACATGTGAAAGAATTCAAAATAGCATCAAACAACAGACTCGGAAATATTTGGAGGAGGCCCTGTCTGCAAATTTCACCAAAAGACAAGGAAAAATCCCCAGGGGACCTTGGATGCATTTCAAGATCCAGACACCTCGGTGGATCGGTTTCTACAATGAACATATTCCTTGAGATATGTTAGATGGACCCATTCATCCGTGAGTCCTCGGTAGTTAGTTCGTCTCTGGATTTCTCATTCACAGCAGTGCTAAAACAATTTTCCAGGAAAAGACATTAAGAAGCTATGGGGAGTGGGTGGTCGGTGATGAGTTTCGTGAGAAAGAAATCCGATTTCTCAGGTGGACCTGAACTCCCGAAATGTGCAATTGCAGCGGTAGGGAGAACCACCGTCACAAGGGGAGGTCAGCCCCCAATGAGGACAAGATTACTAGAGCTGTAAGAGTAATGATGAATTAGCTAACATTTATTGAACACTCGCTGTTTTTCATTCGTCCAAGGCCCCATAGCGAAGAAGTGGCAAAGCCTTGACGTGGACCCAGAGTCTGTGATGGAGAGCCCTGGCTTTTCGCCATCATCCCACCAGCCAGGCCGGTGGGACCCTGGGTTTCCCTGGCTATGGTGAGAACTAGCCAAGGAGGGCAAATTTTTGTGTTTCAAATTTTGGTACCAGGTGGGTCATTGCTCAGGTCATGCTGGATGGACGCACAGGTGTGTGTTGCACAACTCCAGGAAATGCTGTTCACACCACGGTTTAGGGGACCGCCGTGGCAGAATGACAGCCGGCCATGAACTCTCGCTCTGCCATTTCTAGTCTTCCACTACTACAAGTGTGACACCTACACTGCTGAAAAGCAAAGGACTCTGGCCCAAGGCCCCTGGTTGTGGGGCAACATCAGAACTGGACTGCAAAGGACATCTCTATGCTCTGGCCCTCTCCTTGCAACAATTTCTGCTCGCTCTCCTGCATCGCAGGCTCTACTCACAGCTGGTGAATAAATCCAGCATGCACACAGGGTTCTGGGCAGGGACAGGAGCAGGTAAAAGGCTTTCTTTAAAAGAAACTGGTAGGGTGCCTGGGTGGCTCAGTGGTTAAAGCCTCTGCCTTTGGCTTGGGTCATGATCCCGGGTTCTTGGGATCAAGCCCCGCATCTGGCTCTCTGCTTGTCGGGGAACCTGCTTCCTTCTCTTTCTCTGTTTGCTTGCCTCTCTGCCT
This sequence comes from Mellivora capensis, assembly GCA_004024625.1. Taxonomy (NCBI): domain Eukaryota; kingdom Metazoa; phylum Chordata; class Mammalia; order Carnivora; family Mustelidae; genus Mellivora; species Mellivora capensis. The sequence goes on along the minus strand of PISX010005172.1, from coordinate 43,286 downwards.
ACTTGTGATCTCTATCTGTCAAATGAATAAATAAAATCTTTAAAAAAAAAAAAGAAAAGAAACCAGTCTACCCCAGAGAAGGCAAAGAGGGATCCTTGCCATCGACTTGGATGAGATTCCTGGGGATTTCAGAAGGGTGGGGGGGAGGGAGGTGTGCAGAAATCAGGCTTCAAGATTCCAGGAACTTATTGCGGTTTCTCATTTTTAAATAAATACTCTGGTACCTAATTTTGCAGCAATTCTTAAAGTAGGCCCCCCAAATTGTATAGACACCAGGACCATAAAGCCTGGATATGTCCCTAATTGTGTATTCATTCTGTTAACCACAGTTACCTGGACTAGGAAGAAAGCCCTAAGCCAGGCTGAGTGGTCAGACCTTCACTTCCAGAGAGCTGTCCTTGCAGCCAAGGCCACCAGGCCTCTCTGTTGGGCACGGACTTGGGAGGCACACGGGGCAGAGGCTTGGCACCTCCCACCAGGCTCAGGGAGAAGTCAGGCTGCTGAGAAAAAGGATTTAGAAACAGTTGAGCAGAGAGGTAAATACAAGAGACCATAGGGAAAGAGAGAGAGAGAGAAGGAGAAGGAGAAACCTCAGTTTCTAAAGATTTTAAGATCCTGGTTCTAGCTCTTTCTGAAGCCCTTTTGCCCCTTCTGCCTTGATCTTTCCTGCCTTAAGCCTCACCTTGTCCACGTGGGTTTCTCTTCTTCTCTTTATTTTTATGAGATTTTTGCTGTGAGCAAAAAATAAAAAGTTCTGTGGCGCTGCCTCGGCCTCCTGCCTCTCCCCCTGCCACCTCACTCCCTGCATTTCCATTTGCAAGAGGTAGGGGCAGGCAGGGATGGCAGGGCTGGGTATCCTGGAGCACCTGCATGTGTCATGCCCTGTGCTGGACCGCCTTCACCAGGGACGTGCGAGGTGGATCTGATTGCCCGTGTTTGGTGGTGAAGGGCAGAGAGGCTCGGCACCTTGCCCGAGGTCACCCAGCGCCCAGCGGTCTCCTCTGTGGGGTCAGAGGGAGCAGGGAACGAACCCCACAGAGGAGGCCAGGGCCTCACCGTGAGGTGCTGCCCTGCTCCTAATCCTGGCAGAGCCAGCAGGGACTTCGGGAATGTCCTGCCCTGCACACACCACCCCCCGTGGCTGGGTTGGGCTGGTCTCCTCCCCAGGGAGCCCCAGCGGGAACACCAGAGGTCCCTTCGGGCTCACGGCTGGTGGGCCCACAACGCAGTATGTGTGCTCACCTGCCCCATCCTGACTCCTGCACACACTGGTCCTGCAGACGCCCCTGCCCCGGGTGCCTGGTCCTCCCTGCACTCCCTCCGGCCCCGCAATGTTAGCCCCGGGCCTGGCTCACACTGACTGTTGGGTCACCAACCCACTCTGAGCTCCTGGGGACAGAAGTCACGTCCCCCGTGCGCCGTGTCTCCATGCTGTCAGGAGCGGGGAGGCCTGGCCCCGGTGGGCATCCCACATGCTTCTTCTATGGACCGGCAATTCCTGCCCACCAAGGTGTTTGTGGCTCTGTCGAGCTTCCCAGGAGCTGGGAAAACGTGGGCACGGCACCTCATTGAGCACACCACCAGCTTCTACACGGGGAGCTACTACTTCCACGGGACCCTGTACAACAAGGGTGAGTGAAGGCCACGGGGCCTGGAGTCCCGGGGCCAGCCTGTGGAACCAGCATTGCAAACACATTCCCAGCGTGAGGCCAGTCCAGGGCTCGGGACATCCATTCTGGCAC
>PISX010005172.1:0-41444 GCA_004024625.1 Mellivora capensis | reverse complement strand
TGCTGTGTTTTTGAAGATAGGTGCAAAGCCCCCAGAGTTGTGTGGCCCCTAGTCTCCCCCTGCAGAAGCGAGTGGCCTCCCTGTGCTGAGTAGGACCAAGAACCACAGCCAAGCGAGGGGCTGTCGGTCTGCCATCAGGTGTCACCCCCGTGCGTCCAGATTCCTGACCAGACTATCGTTTAGGAAGAGAAGCCCAGGTCCACAGCATCCTGAGCATGGTGGGGGCTCTGGTCTGGTGGGAGAAGCCAAGAAAGCTGGTCGCTCATCCTTATGCCCTAAGTGTTACCGGCACCCCCAGGGGGGCAGCCGGATGACCTGTTCCAGGGTCCTGCCTGTGGCCTGGCACCCATGGAGTCCCATGGCATGGGCTGCTGGCCACCTGCTCATCTAGAGGACCTGTCTAGCCACCTGCACGTCTAGAGGACCTGTCTAGAGGTGCATCCAAATGATCCCTGATAACCCTATCTCCAGGTGACTTCGTGTGACTCTGCCTCTGGGGGCCTCTGTTTCCTCATCTGTAAGATGCTAGAGAGAGCACACGTATTTGAGTTCCTTTCCTAGCCCCCTGACTATAGGAAAGCATTCTGTGAAACAAAGCAGGATCATATCACAGGGAGATGCCTCTCCATTCCGCCAGGCCGTAACCAAGCCACGGCAGCCAAGGCCAACAGCTCTGGGAGTTGTCAGAGGAGAGGCTACTGTCCCTTCCAGAAACCAGGGGTGCAGAAGGGAAACATGAACCTCAGGCTCCTGGGGCATGAAGTCCATACTCCAGCACTCGGTTCTGCCAGGGAGGAGGCAGGGGGCTGGCCCAGGCAGAGGGCGCCTGCCCTGTTCACCCCAACCCACCCGCGTTCTCAGGACAGCTCCTTGGGTATTTACAGCTCCCGGGGCCTGCTGGAAACCGAGGCAGAGGGTTTTTCTTATCCATCCCTCTCCCAGCCCCTTGGAGCAGGTACAAGGTTAGTGACACTGCGGTTTCCATCGGAGTCTACGCCGCATGGGGAACCTCAGGCAATCTGTGTCCGCTTCCAATGCACGTGGCATTTCATGAGGACCGCGGCCAGCCCCAAAGGAATGCTGGCTGGGAAAAACAGAAGAAAATGCAGCTGTAAGGAATTAGGTAAGACAAAAGAAGAAAAGGAAAAAAAAACACAAAACACTCTTCCCTAGAGTGGTAGTAGGACAGTGCTGTATATTAAAAGGGATAATGTGTGAAGGAAATCTCAAGATATTTTTAGAAAGAGAGGACAGCTTCCTCCTGGGGATGGCTGGCTGGTTGTAAATGCAGTCTGGCTGAGAGGCTTTGGAATAGATTTGAGGAGATCTGTGTCCCTACCAAGCCTAGATGGCCACCGAATCCATCGGAGGGTCTCTCTGCCCCCCTCAACGCACCAAATTCCCAGCAATCCCATCACGTTATTATCTACTCTCTTCTAATTACCTGGAGAGGCCTGGTTTTTTGAGCCGACTATAACTTTACTCTTTCCAACCCACCTCACCACCAATCCCTACCCTCTCGGCGGAGGTGAGGCCGACCAGCTGGAGTCTAGACACGATGAGCAAACCGGTGATCTCTTCCAGAGACTGAACTGACACCTGATTAACTCAGGACACGGGACCCTGCGTTCCTCATTCGAGGTGTCTGCATGTATTACCGACCCTGAGGGTCACTTGGCCTGTCTGCTCAGTGCCTACACTGGGTCCGGCTTCCATCATAAAGCAGCAGCTCACTGCGTTGGTCTCTGGCGGATGCCTGCATTTCAAGGAGCTTTGGGTGGAAGGCAATGACATGGGGCCAAGTTATTTGGTAAAGCTGCGTCCCACCGGGGTGGGGTGGAGGGATGGGGGGAGAGGGGCGGGGCTACCAGTAAGACACTCAGCATGCCCAGAAGAGACTGCGTTATTTATTCAATATTTGTTCATCAAGTATTCATAGCTTCAAAATGCCTCTTTCTACACTCACCTTCTCCACTTTCTCTAGATTCTCTAGATTCCCGTCACCCAGAGACAAGAAGCAAATGACACTGACGTTTCTTAGCGCCGGGGACTTTGTGCTTTATGGACATCACCTTGCACAAGTCTTCCCTAGATTCCTGAAGTGGCCTTCTAGTTGGTCTTCATCCATACCCCACACGGTTGCCCAGAGTGTCCTTCTAACGCATGCTTCCCACTTGAAAATCTTAATAGCTCCTCATTGCCTTCTGGAAGAACTGAGGTGACTCAGCCCTCCACAGTGTGCTCCGGCCTCCTCAACATCTTCTTAACCACCTCCTACAGAGATCCCATAGACACTCCTGGCCAACCACTCTGAACTCAGGATGTATTTCTTCTTATGACACTTTATATAAATTTCACCTGTAGCACAGCTCACATTGTATTAAAGATTCGCCGTTGGGGGCGGTGCTGGGTGGCTCAGTTGGTAAAGCATTTGCCTTAGGCTCAGGCCATGATCCTGGGATCCTGGGATGGAGCACTGCATTGGGCTCCCTGCCCAACAGGGCATCTGCTTCTCCCTATTCCTCTGCTCTTGCTCTCTCTCTCTCCCTCTCTCAAATGAATGAATACAAGATTTTTTTTTTAATTTAAAAAAAAAAAAGATTCACTGTATGTCACTCAGGGTAGGTGAAATGCTATGACAAACAACTCAAGAATTTCCATGGCTTGCCACAACAAAAATCTATTTCTTGCGCATGCAATAGTCCAATGAGAATGAGAATGCTCCTCCTGGAGGCTCCCTGCCAAGTAATGACTTAGAGATCCAGGCTGAACCCCTAAGACCTTGGAGTTAGTTCTTCACTCACAACCACATATACAGTTTAAAAAAAAAAAAGAGAGAGAGAGAGAGAGAGAATGGAGGATAGAGTGGGAGAGTTTTAGGGACCCAGCCTAGTCCAATCTCCATCACCACTCCAAGACAACAGGACTTCAATCAATCATAGCCATTAGCTGAACTTCTCATAGGGCTCTCCATCTACCATACTGCTGATTTGGGACCTAAAAATATCTTTGAGAAGATTAGGTATCCATTGGCTAGTCTATAGTAACACTACAGCCTTTGCAATTTTTAGTGGATCCATTTCTCTGAGAGAGGCCATTATAAGATTTTGGGTACTAGCAAGAATTTTTATACTATGTGCCTGCTAATATGAGACAACCAGCACATGTTCACAGCTTCCATTTTTGTATCTTAATATGCAGTTACTCACCGCAATCTATGAAATTAAGTAAACAGAAATTAAAAGGTAAATCTAGGCTTATTATATTTATCATTAAACATACAGAATGAATCACATTGCCAGCACTTCTAAAACTCTTGAGGGATTTTTTTTTAAGATTTTATTTATTTATTTGACAAACAGAGATCACAAGTAGGCAGAGAGGCAGAGAAGGGGGAGCGGGGGAAGCAGGCTCCCTGCTGAGCAGAGATTCCAATGCAGGGCTCGATCCCAGGACCCTGGGACCATGACCTGAACCGAAGGCAGAGGCTTTAACCCACTGAGCCACCCAGGCGCCCCTTAAGGGGTTTTTTTGACATCTTCTTCAGTTCTGTGTCCTACTTGTTGAAAGATAACCTTCTCTAGTGCATGCAATGATTGTTAAAAAAAAAATAAAAATACATTGTTGAACACTACATCAAAAACTAATGATTTACTATATGTTGGCTAACTGCACATAATTTAAAATTTTAATTAACTAACTAATTAATTAATTAATAATCGACCAGCATTCTCTCCTCTTCCAGTAAGCCTCGGGATTATTCAAAGAATACAGTTCTTCAGAGTAAATAGGTAAGTTCTCAGCTGATGCATGGGACATTTGACATGGTCCCCTAAACCAAGTTCAAAGAGAAGATAGGTAGGAAAAAAAAAAAAAGAGAAGATAGGTAGGAACTTTCTATTTTTTTAACTAAATTTGAGAAGTGGACAAATTCCTCCCTAATACAAAACAAAACAAAAACAAACAAAAAAGGAGCTGCGGGGCATAGGAGTGAATATATTTTAATTGGTATTTAGAAGTCAGTGAATCAAAAGAATAACTCAAGCTTTGATTTCTAAAGCTCTTCTGTCTCTCATTAGCCCTGGTGATGGCCCATGGCACTGACGAAGGAAACTAAGGCAGAGAAGGGTTGACTGGTTGGCAGTGATCACACTGTAAATCATAGGTTTCTGCGGGACCTGTTCCTGCTCCCAGCCCAGGGCACAGTCCAGGAACTGAGGCACAAATAAAGTCCACTGGAGCTACTCTCAAACATTTCCATCACCTTCTGCTTGTTCCTCACCTCACTTCCGGTTGAGTTCCCCTCCCAACTACCCACTGATGCACCCTTAGCCAAGCCTGTTCAGTGATCTTTATGTCATTAAATCCAAAGGATCTTTTCCGTCCTCACCTTGTGTCATACCTAAGCAGGGTTAGACTCAGAAACCCACTGCTTTCCTTTTGAAACATTAGCCACCCTCATGGTTCCTCCTTCTCTGGCTACTCCTTCTCTATCTCCTTCCCCTGTTACCTTCTCTATCCAAGCCACCACCAAAGATTTCTATTACTAAAGACACTATCCTAGATCCTCCTCTTTTTTCTTTCTGTATTTTCTCTTGTCCATGCTCATGGCTTCAATAACCACTTTTTCATAAATAAACTCCGAATTGCATATTTCCAGCTAATATTAACCTTTGAGTTCCAGGTCTGTACCATATGTCCACTTCTACTTACAAATTTACTTTGAAATTTTAAACACTTCAAATTTACTTTGAGGCCTAAGTCCAAACCTTCTTCCCTACATCGGACTCTTCCAATGTCTACACCAGCAAATAATGCTTCTGTCACTCCAGTTGTGTAATTCAAAAGACCTAGAGTCATTCTTGATGCTTCTCCTTCCCTCACTCTTCACATTTCATCCATTACAAAATCTAGTTCCTTTTACCTCCTAAACATCTCTCAAATACATATGCTTCGCTTTTTCTAGAGCCACACATCCCACCATCATGTCCCGACTGGACCACTTCAACACATATTTAAGTGTTCTCCTTGCACCCACTCTTACCATCTCCCAGCCTATCCTCTACACTGCAGCCAAAGAGATAGTTTCAAAATGTTAACCTACTGATGGTTGCCATCATGTCTTCTCCTTGCCCCATCTGAGTCCTTCAATGGCTTCTAAATGCTCTTAGGAAAAAGATCAAATCCTTATCATCAATAAAAAATCTTTATGCACCCTATCTCCTACCCATCCCAGAGCCTCATTTCACACCACAGTCCCCCTTGCTCTCTGAATTCCAATTATTCTGGCCTTTCAACTCCTTGACCTTCCCCTTCAACTCCTTGACCTTCCCCAGGTCCATCCTACCACAGGATAGACTGACCCCACAAATTCAGGGGGCTCTCTTCTGCTAAATCCCCTCACAACACCAAATGCTTCTCCCTCATAGAACATATCAAAGCAGGAATTTTACATTTTATTATGTGTTCATCTGGCTGATGTCTGTGATTCCCATTAAACTATAAGGTTAATGACAATGAAACCATCTTTATTTTTGCTCATCATTATATCTTGCAGCACCAATCACTATGCCTGGAACATACTAACACTCAATAAAAATTTGTCCACTGAGGGACGCCTAGGTGGCTCAGTTGGTTAAGCGGCTGCCTTCGGCTCAGGTCATGATCCCAGCGTCCTGGGATCGAGTCCCACATCAGGCTCCTTGCTCGGCAGGGAGCCTGCTTCTCCCTCTGCCTCTGCCTGCCACTCTTTCTGCCTGTGCTTGCTTGCTCTCTCTCTCCCTCTCTCTGACAAATTAAAAAAAAATTTGTCCACTGAGTAATAAAATTAAATGTATCAATTAAATAATTAATCAATATTAGGTTTTCTTGGGTTCCCTCTGGGTTTTGATGTTGTATTTACATATTAATTATATTAGATGGCCTATTATATGATAGGCAGTTTTTCCTTGTATTTGCACTAAACTCATCCTGCCCAAGATTCAAATTATTTCCTTTTGTGAAAAAAAATTTCAGGACAACTGGGTGAACAAGTCTATGTTCATATTTTTTTTCTTCAAGATGACTGGGGATTCATCCTGGTGTTTAAAAGTAATGACAACACATTTGCCGGAAGGAAGATGTCAGAGAAGGTAGCTATGAAGCAGGAATATACCTGAGCGAGGGTTCTGGGTTAGGACCCGCAGGTCAGGGCACTAGTGCCAGATCTGCCTCAATCCAGCAACTTCACCAGGAGGAAATCATCTCCTTCCCTAGACCGTGGGTTGTTCATCTTGGAAATGACAGGGTTGTTCTAAATGGAGAACCTTCTGCCTTAGGCATGTGATGTGATTCATGAGAATGACTGTCCATCCCACTGCCTGCCATCTTCCTGTAAAACTAGAATTCTCCCTGTGGGGAGAAGGTCTTTGAGAACCCAAGGTCTTTCCTTCTCCATGGCTAAGGTTTTCCCAGTAGCTCTTGACCTGTCATGTATAACAAGAATGTCCTGAGAAACTGCACTCAGCCATTATATGATACATCTTTAACATCCTGCTGGACATTCATCTTCCTATGATCAAGAAGGAGAAGACTGTTGTCTAATCCACCAATATTCCATTTCTAGAAACAATTTAAGTTGGAAGAGCAGGTGCCATACTCTGGCTCTTCATCGTAAAAGGAAATCCTCGGGATCTTGAGTCAGGACTCATGTCCCAAGCCTTCCACTGACTGGCTGTGAGCTTTGCACATGATCACTCAGTTTCCCTGTATTTCAGGATTTAATTTTAAAAATATGCATTTAACTGACTTGCTTCATTGGATGGTCATGAAAACCATATGAAATAGCACCTTTGAAAAAATCTGAAAATTTTTAAGTGCAATAAAGGTGGGTTTTCGGATGACCAAAAGATGTCCCAAAGGAACAAAGACATGTGAAGTCACTATGACATTTATGTCATAGAAATTACACTTCCAGCAGCCACTTGGTGCCAATCTCCCGTACAATAAGATGTTAACTGCTCAATGCCTGCATTTCCTCCACAGTACAACTCCACAATGTTCCAAACGTTCTAGACCCCTCCAAGTTCTCATTTGAGAATTTCAGAATTATTTAGTGAAGTCACAGTCTACCTTGCAGGGTGATAAAGGATTTAAACTCACATGTTTAGGAAAATGACCAAAGCACCATCAACAGGTAAATATCAATAACCCATGGATAAAAATTTGTTAGAGATAATCTCACTCAGAATTTTAAGTAGACTGAAAAAAAAAAAAACAGCATTACCCAAGAAAATCTACTCACTGTTCTAGCTAAGCAGTAACATTTTCAGGACCATCAGAGACTAATTCCTCCAAACCAACCGATGCTCAAAAATAGAATGGAAGCTTTTGCTTCTATGGTCATTTGATTTCCCACAAGGGTGCTAAGACCATTCTATGGGGAAAGGAGAGTCTTTTCCACAGATCGTGCTAGGAAAACTGGATATCCACATGTAAAAGAATGAATTTGGGCCCTTGCCTTATACTACATACAAAAATTAACTCAAAACGGAACAGAGAACCCAAACAATAAAACTCTTAGAAGAAAGCAGAGGGTAAAACCTCAAGATATTGCATTTGGCAGTAATTTCTTGGATATGACTCCAAAAGCATAGGCAGCAGGGCACCTGGGTGGCTCAGTTGGTTAAGCAGCTGCCTTCAGCTCAGGTCATGATCCTGGAGTCCCTGGATCAAGTCCCACATCAGGCTCCCTCCTCGGCAGGGAGTCTACTTCTCCCTCTGACCCTCCCCCTTCTCATGCTTTCTCTCTCAAATAAATAAAAATCTAAAAAAAAAAGCATAGGCAGCAAAAGAAAAAAGAAATTGGATTTGATCAAAATGAAAATCTGTTCTATATCAAAAAACAATATAAAGAGAGTGAAAAAGTAACATATGGAATGGGAGAAAATATTTGCAAATCATATATATAAGGAACTAATATCCAGAAATATATTAAGAATACCTGAAGCCCCAAACAACAACAAAAAACCCACAAACAACCCAATTCAAAAATGAGCAAGGGACTTGAATTGACATTTCTCCAAAGAAGATACACAAATGGCCAATAAGCACATGAAAAGATGCTCAATATCATGAGTCATCAGGAAAAAGAAAATCAAAACCACAGTGAGATAGCACTTCTTACCCATTAGGATGACCATTATTTTTTAAGGCAACAACAACAGCAAAAGAAAATTACAAGTGTAGATGAAGATGTGGAGAAGCTGGGACATTTACACATTGCTGGTGGGATGGTAAAATGGTGCAGCCACTATGTAAAATACTTTGGCAGCTCTTCAAAAAATTAAAACATAGAATTACTGTATGACCCAGCAATTTCACTCATAGGTATAGACCCAAAAAACTGAAAGGAGGGACTCAGACACCTGTGTTCATGGCAGCATCGTCCACAATAGCCAAAAGATGGAAACGACCCAAATGTCCATCAATGAATGAAAAGATAAACAACATGTGGCATATACCTACAATGGAATGTTATTCAGCCCTAAAAAGGAATGAAATTGGGACTCCTGCTACCAAACAGATGAGCCTCGAAGTCATTAAGCTAAATTAAGTGTCAGATATAAAAGGAGAAATATTATATAAGCCCCTTTGTATGAGGTACCTGGAATAGGCCACTTCGGAGAGAAAATAGACTAGAGATTACCAGGAGGGGGCAGGAGGAGGGAATGAAAAGTGAAAAAGGTAGTTTCTCTTTGGGATGATAAATGGTTTTGGAGATGGATACAGGTGATGGCTGCACAACATTGTGAATGTACTTGAGGCTACAGAATCGTATGTTTAAAATGTTTCAAATGGCAAATTTTGTGTTATATGTATTTTACCATAACTACAACAGTAGAATGGAGGTCCTGACAAAATGGAAAATTGTTCTCCCTTTGTTACAGATAGGAGGTATGTTCTATTTATTTAAGGAGCTTAAAACCCAGGAAGGGAAGGTGAAATTGATGGAAAGAAGCCCATGGCTGAATTGCCCAGTGCCTCTTGAAGCCACCATTCAGACTTGCCCCTCTAAGATTTTTGGCAATCAGTCAACTTTCTTTTTCCCCCTTTCAAATACTTTTCATGATGACAAATAAAGATGTCAAGTCTCAGCACCCTCCTATCTCTGGACAAATGAGATATCACGCAGTCATTGTTTTGGTCTGCCCAGCAAAGAGCATAGCAGGAAGGCTTTGGATAAGGCTGGAATGCCCCAGCCTGCTCAGACCAAGTACGGTCTTCATGAGTAGGGGGATGGGAGACAGCTGGGGACAAGGAGCAAGAATATGAACACCGAGGACTCCAGTCCTGGTCATTTCCCTCTGCCTTCCCACAGGAGACACCTTTGAAATACACAGGCTCCAATGTGACAGATGTGAAATCCCTAGAGAAGATAGGACTGGGGAGGTTATGAGTGAGGGAACTGGGGTCCAAGCACCGGGTACAGCTCCTCACTGGGCCATTGGCAAGTTGGTTCACCTCAACTTTGTTGAGGTGAACTTTGAAAAGTGCTTTGCTTTGCTTTTTAAAGGTTATTTATTTATTTAACAAGGAGAGCGCACAAGCAGGGGGAGCAGCAGGCAGAGGGAGAAGGAGAAGCAGGCTCCGCATTGAGAAGGAGCCTGAAGTGGGACTTGATCCTAGGATTCCAGGATCATGACCTGAGCCTAAGACAGATTCTCGGCCGACTGGGTCACCCAGTTGCCCCTGTGCATTTCTTTCTTTATGGAAACAGCTAATCTTATGATAGAGCCTAACCTACTAGGTTCTTGTGATGATTTTGAAGTATTAATCGACATCAGCTATTACTGTCAATCAATGTCAGCTATTATGATCAGAGAACACGGTAAAAATCCCAAGCTATAATGAAGAGTCACAGTATTGAGCAAACAGGAGAAAAAATTGCTGTGGGGATATACTGCATATGTGTGAGCATATATTGTGACTGTGTATGTGATTTGTTAATGACTTTCAGGCACGGTTAGGTTAAGAATTGCCCGAGATCCTCTACCAAGCTGCTTCCTAACTTCCACCTGAAATGCTCCTTCAGAAACACAGCTACTTCACGGGCAGAAGGGCTCGATGATTTTAAAATCAGAGTTGGTGGAGTGTTTTTCTTCTTACCAGCTTCCCTGAGTGACAAAAATCACAACTGCACCCAACCTAGCTGGGCTCAAGTTATAGAAGCTGGAACCTAGTTCTCCCAAGCTCTCCTCTGCCCTCTCACTCCTCTATGACAGCTACCCCATGCCACCCTGATTCCAGCTATGTTGGACTCTTCTTTCATGATTCTATATCTCCTCCCTGAAGGCAAGAGAGTTTATGCCCTCTTCTTTGGGTTTATGTCCCTTTTTAGGAAGTACGTTCCTGGCAACCGTGCCACCTCCCTCTGCTCAGGAGGCCACATGCCTCTGTGGGTTTCCTTGATCTGAGCAACTGAAACGTCATCCAATAGCTACCATTTCATGCTAAGCAAAGAGGTCAGAGGTCTCCTAGCAATACTGGGAAATCTATGGTTCCTAAAGAGCCAGGAAGTCCATAATCAAAGGAAAATGTGACATAAGAGACTTTAGTATTCACTGGAATTATAGAGAAAGTTGATCAGGAAGAAACCAGTGAGAGAGGACAGATAAAAAGAAGGCACAGGTTTATGTAGTAACCCACAAAGCTACATACATTATCTCATAGGTTCTTCCATTTATCACCATCCATCTCAAAGGAAAGAAGAAATCTAAGCCTGGATGCTAACAGTTGTACCAGCAAGGATTCTCACCTTCCAGATCAGGGGCACAGCTCCCATTCTCCAGGGCGGAACAACAGCCACAATGGAGATGTGGCAAGGTTACATTCCAGACTCCTGGAAGAGGAATCATCCAACAATAGGACAATTCCCAACATCTGTGATCATGACCAGGACAGATCCAAGAGACCCACCAGTTACATGACAAACTTCTGTTTTCAGAGAAAGCCATCAGTCTAGAGGACAGAATGCTGCAGACCACAAAGAATGGAGTGCTACACCCTTCACTTACTAAGTGCGCAGTGATCTGTTGAAATTAACAAGAGCTATCTTTCTTTAGACTTCCTTTCATTCCCCCAGTGTGTGTGCTGGGGACCTGGTAGGAAAGAGACAAAGGATGGCTGTGAGGAAAATATTAAGAGGAAGGGCAAGCTATCTGAGGAGTTAGTGCTTTAGAAGAGAAACACAGCAGAGAGGAAAAACTACTGTGGAATGTTTCAATTTGCGTTTCCATTTGCTTGCCCTTCCTTGTCACATAGACTTCCAAGAGTTAGAACCTTAGTCTCCAAACCCTACCAAGAGACTGCTCATCTTCAACCAACGAACCTTATACAGTGGTTTGTAAAAAGGAAAACTGAACATTTTAAAAGATGCCAATTTTTCCCCAGTTATAATTAAAATACTAAAGGGTATTCTTTGGGAACAAAGCAGTTCTGAAGTTCATCTGCAAAAATAAGTAAGGATACCATAGAAGAAAATTTTGATAAAATAAAAGCAATGAAGGAATGCTAGCCCCATCAGACACTGAAACACATTTTAAAGTTAAAATATGTAAACCTCCATGGTACTGGCCCTAGAAACTGAGAGGTCAACTGAAGTAAATAAACATACTAGAAGTAAATCTTGCATAAAATACAATCATTTAAAAGATGGTATTGATACTCAGTAGGGAAAGATAGGATTGCTCAAAAACTGGATTTGGGGGGCACCTGGGTGGCTCAGTGGGTTAAAGCCTCTGCCTTCGGCTCAGGTCATGATCCTAGGTCCTGGGATCGAGCCCCGCATCAGGCTCTCTGCTCAGTAGGGAGCCTGCTTCCCCCTCTCTCTCTCTGCCTGCCTCTCTGCCTACCTGTGATCTGTCTGTCAAATAAATAAATATAATCTTGTAAAAAAAACTGGATTTGGCGTAATTGCTAAGTTTTCATAAAGAAACTAGGCCAGCTCTTACTAGATATTGCTCTTAAGTCCCCAGCCCTCGACTGTTCCAGCTCTGCCTGAGTTTGTCAACTCCGTGTCACCCAGGCTCAGGAAATGTTCATTGCCTTGCTCTCTCCCTCTCTGGCCCTCTCATCTGGCCTCTGCCCATGGTCTCTATTGCCTGCTACCTTCCTGAGATCACAGTTCTGATGGCATCCTCACACCCCCTCCCCCACTGTTGGCATGACTCACAGTGTGAGCAACACACACCACCCCTCCGCACCCATTCACTTCCGGGGCAAAGTACGATCACACGCCCCCACAACTCCCACCGCAAATCCAGAATCAGGACGTCTTTGAAGATCTGGAGTTCATAAAAAGGAAGTATTCAGTGGTTGCCAGGGGAGGGAGGGATGAAGAGGCAGAGCACAGAGGGTTTTTATGGCAGTGAAACTCTTCTGCGTGATGTTCTTAAGGTGACACCTTTGTCAAAACCCATAAAATGTACGGTTAAAGAACAAATTATTCTAATACTTATTAAAATGGTAAGGAAAACTTCATCCAGGATTATTGCAACAGCATCAAGACCATCACAATAGGGGCAAGAGATCAAGCTCAAATCCAAATACAACAAAGGCAGCTGGAGATTTATAACCATTGAGCAGAGTGAGGGGTCAGTGGATGGACAATCACTAAGAGGGGGCATCGAGGATAGGGGAATTCTTGTTAAACTGGATTAGCAGGATTTTGTTATGAAGGCAGGAGATAGTGATCAGTTATCAGCAGTGGGAGAAGAGGAATTTGCTCGGATATCAAGCGTGGGGTGTTCTTATTAAACTGACTTAACAAGATTCTTCCAAGACTGGGAGGTGCAGGCCGGACAAGGTCAGGGCAAGTGTCAACATCAGACCTGGTCAAGAAATGGGTCCAGAGGAACCTAACTGAACTATGGTTGAGGACAGTCTTGGTCAGTACAATACCAGGAATGAACCCTGATGTAAACTATTGACTGGGTGATACTGACGTGTAATGTAGGTTCATCAGTGGTAACAAATGTACAGCTGTGGTGTGGGATGTTGAGAGTGGGGAGCGGTGAGGATGGAGGCGACAGGAGGAGGAGGGGATGAGAACTCTCTAGACCTACTTCTGTGAACCTAAAACTGCTCTAACAAATAGTCTATTAAAATTTGTTTTTCAGGGATGCCTGGGTGGCTCAGTTGGTTAAGCAGCTGCCTTTGGCTCAGGTCATGATCCCGGCATCCTGGGATCGAGTCCCACATTGGGCTCCTTGCTCGGCAGGGAGCCTGCTTCTCCCTCTGCCTCTGCCTGCCACTCTGTCTGCCTGTGCTCGCTCTCTCTCTCTCTCCCTCTCTCTCTGACAAATAAATAAATTTTTAAAAAACTAAAAACATTTGTTTTTCTAAGGAAATGGGAAATTGAGTAACTCCTGACTGTGTCACAGATGGCAGGACCAGATCTGGACCCTTCAGGAGGCAAGAAGTTTCCAGCCAGATTACCAGCCATGGCACCCACTCCCCCTGGGAGGTTCAGTCATCTCTGCTGTGCCAAACAGAGAGAGTGCTCAGTGTTCATGCTAGTCCCCTCTCTCCTATCATCTCTCTCCACTTCTCTGTTCTTGTTGTGAACACTGCGGACTGGCTACCCAAGAGCCACTCACAACACCCCTTCACTGATCTAGTAAGAAGCTATTAGGGGATTCTGGGAATGCTTTTAAGGCCATAGACTGAGCTGATATATCTCCTTTAGTCTTTTGTCCTTTTTCCATTAATCCTGCCTGGGATGTGGATAGTATGTCTAGGGCAGCCATCTTGTAATTATGAGGATGAAAGCCCAAGGCCATATAAAGTGAAAAGAGAGAAAGAGGTTGGGATATTGATTTCATTGCGAACACTAGATTGCCTGTACCCACAAGTTTTTGTCCGAGACAAATCCCTTACTTACTTCAGTCCCTGATAGCAGGGTTTTTGTTACTTCTAGCCAAACATAATGTCAACTGACAAACTTTTCCACTTCCCAAATTAGCAGAAGGGGCAGATCAGCCATTCTAGTGCACAAACAAATATCCAACTGGGATGCAGGGAACCCTGCTTTTTAAAAATGATTTTAAGGGGCACCTGGATAGCCTAGTCAGTTGAGCGTCCAACTCTTGATTTCACCTCAGGTCATGATCTCAGGGTCATGGGATCAAGCCCCGCGTCCGGCTCCATACTGGGCATGGGGCCTGCTTAAGATTCTCTCTCTCCCTCTTCTTCTTCCCCTCTGCCCTCCTCACACACACTCTCTCTCTCAAAATAAATAAATAAATAAATAAAAATAATAAATAAAAAAATTTTTAAATTAAAAGTAAAAAAAATGATTTTAAGTGGAAAAGCATTATCTCTCTCCACAGAATTTACCACTCATGATTGCAATGATTCTGTCCTCTTCTTCTTCCCTAGGATTCTACTTTTATGGATAGAGTGGGAAAATGTGTTAATTGTGATAGGATTCATTATGTGATTTCTAGTCCACCAAAAGTCTGTTTTTAAAATATTTAAGACCAGAGAATGTAATCCATTGCATCTGAAGACACACTGTCAAGTAACCATAGTCTAAACTAGCGGTGATCTGTTATGGGCTCTAGAAGTGATCTTTTTAGCATATAAACCAGGTCAAGCCTATAGTCAAAAATCTCTTATAGTAAGTATATTACTTCCTTGTCCATTGATATCGTGCTGGGTCAAATGACTTACTTTGGCCTGTGGAATGTAGCAGGTATGATGTGAGCAGAGTTTTGAAGCATGCTTGCGGCACTGGCTTTCCCACTTGTCTTTCTGCTATCTGCCCAAGAAGACGAAACTTGGCAGCTACTATCTCAGGTTGAAGAGGCAATCAAAGCAGTCAAGAATCCAATCTGCAGCCTGAAGCAGAGCCTTCACAACAGATCCACAGGCTCATGATCAAAAATATAAAGTGTGTTCTTATATACCACTGAAAATGTGAAATTGTGTGTTATGAAGCATTAGGCAGGAATAGTTGACTAATGTACTTCCAAGTTTTCCAGCTCACTCTGAGCAAAGTGGCAAAGTTATCAGAATCATTTAAAAGAATCTCATGAGCTAGATCCCTTTACCTCTCTGACTTCGTCTTCAACTACTTTCCTCCTTTCTTACTCTGTTCTAGATACACTGGCCTCTCTGTTTCTCCTCTAACATGTTAGGCATGTTTCTGCCTTGGGACTTTGCACTTGTACCTCCTGCCTATAACCCCTTCTCTAAATTCCTAGCTGGCTGATTTGTTAATTCCCCTCAGATCTGTAAGAAATCATTTCAGTGCACTTACCTGACCATCTGATTTTCAACTGTATTCCCCAGTACTCCCTTACCTCTTCCTTGCTTTTCTTTTCTATATCTGTATGTCCTCTTCCCAACACCTTCCCATTTTGTTCCCTACAGTATTCTCACAGTCCAGGTAGAGCAGGGAATGGTACACAGTAGGCACTTGATAATTACTCATAAATGAACAAACACATGGATAAACGAGTGAATGAAAATCTCAAAATAAAAATAAGTAGGGATAATAAAAATGTATTATTTAATAAAATACTAAATTTTCATTTTATAAATAAATAAAAATATATAAACATAAACAAAAAAAGAAATCTAGATGGCTAAGGAAAGAAACATAGGTTGCCCTCATTTGTAATTAAAGGACTAGGAATTAATATTATAGATATATATTATATATAATATTCTCCCGGTGAGAATTACCTTTTACTGGCACAGGTATTCTCATACACTGTAAGTAGAAATATGCAGAGACTCGTTTTTGGGAGAAAGCAATGAAATATCTTTAAAGTCCCCATTTGTGGTTCAGTAATTTCCCTTCTAGGAATGTTTCCCAAAGAAGAAATTAGTGCTTGAGGCAAGGAATTACATACCAAAAAGTTCTTTATAGCATTATTCAGAGTGACACAAATTTAGAAATGAATCAATGAATCATAGTATGTAGTTTAGTATATGACGTTTGAAAATATTATTTTAATGATATGGGAAATTGCTCACAACATTATGTTAAGTGGAAAAGGCAGAACACAAAATTGCATGCAGAGTATAATCCTCATTCTGCAAAAACAAGAATATACACAAGAGTGAAAAGCCTAGATGGAAAATATATAAAAATGTTACCAGTGGTTATCTCCATGACACAGAATTATGAATTATTTTCACTTTTTTTTTCTTTCCTGAATTTTCAGGACTTTCTGTGATAATCATGTATTGCTATTACAAATACATTTCTTTTAACTCAAAAGAAAATGGGATGCAAATTTGGGACCAACCTCTCTGGTAACAGAAAGTCCACCCACGATATCAGGAAATGACGCTGTGGAATGCCAAAGACTTTCTTGCCCATATTTGAGTTGGAAAACATCTTTGAATCCTAGATGGCACAAGGGAAGAAGACAGAGAGAGAAGAAGAAATAAAGTCTCTATTGGCTTCCATTTTCACACATTTCATATAGCACTATTTTTTTCCTCTACTAGTTTCTAGCTCCTTCAAGACAGCGACCATACTTTCTCTTTTAGTGTCCCGCACGTCCAACCTAGGCTTGGCATGCAGCGTGGGGAGCACAGGAAACACAGAGCTGAAATGCAGGTGAGCAAATGGAAATGGAAATGGAATGAAAGGTTTGAGGGGCGGTAGAATGGAAGCATGGAACATATGGGAAGATGGGAGATGATGCCAAAGAGAAATGGAAATAGAAGACACAAAGGAAGAATGGCATAGAATGGAAGGAGAGAACAGTTGAGAGGATGGTGAAGACAAGTGCTGACGTCACAGTCTGTGAGGACTGAATTCTGGCCCCATCCTCTAGGAAGGTGCTGGGCTATATCCATTTCAGAGCTGATCTAAAAAGGGAAGTTCTCACCCGTTCTGCATCAGCCCCAGATGATTCCTGAGTGGGTTCTACATCACCCACTGCAGAAGTCCTTGACCTTGCAGCCAGGTCTGCTCAGCAGCAGGATCACAATCAGCACTGAGTGACTCACCAGCCACTCGATAATTTGGAAAAACACAGATGCCAAAGGCTTGCTTTGGGTCACTTGTGGCATCTAAGGTCCATCGTGATCCAGCTCTGGTTAACAGAAATAGGGGGAGTGGATAAGAGACTATAAATAATAAAGCTGGGCATAAGAGGTGGGAAAGTAGGTCACCCCAAAGGCAATATCAATTTATCTATTCATCTGGTGCAAAGAAGGCACATTTTTACCCAGGAAGGGGGAATGATGTGGAATAAGAAAATATGGCTGTTGGTCAAACAGGCTTGACACATCATTCTCTCCCTCAACACCTCTACACACCGACACTGTCCCCACCCCTCTTCTGTTCACTGGGTGATGGAGCCTGGCCTGTGTGTGTTTCACAGTTCTCTTTCCTACCTCTCTCCATTCATGTAGACATTTCCTGAGCAAGTAGTACTGAGCTGAGCTCAACACTCTTCCTCTTCTTTTCTATGGCTTTTCAGGGGATTACGACCATGGTATGCTGGATTAGGATGGTAAGCATCTTCTCTCTTTCCTAGGGTATGGGGTGAAGAAGTCATCCCAGAGACTTAAGGGAGCTCCAGGGCAGGGCCCCAATTTCTAAAACTGCTCAAACATTTCAGAAGCTGCCAAAGAACTGGGACAAGGTGACCATTGGTGAACAGAGCTCAAATACTCTGGGAAACTCCATTAGGTGGACATGTCCTGACTCCGGAGTGTTAAGAGACTGCTTGGTAAGACATCACCAATGAGGGAGACCTAAAGAACATATCCAGGTCATGGTTATTACTGAGAATCAGTCCTTATCCTTAATCAGAGGTTCAGAGACACATGTGCCATCATTCTCCATTGGAAATGCTGCCCCACATTCTCAAAAGTATGGTCAATAGTAACAAGAGATACCTGTTTCTGCCAAGTGTGGTGTAGGTGTGCCCAGCCTCTCACATAACACAATCCCATATGAGCTCACTGACTGTGGATGTGGGGGAGTCATTTAACCTGTCTGACACTGGTTTCCTAATCTTTCATGGTGAATACGAGAATTTGAGTTGAGTTTATTTAAGGCATCTAGCATGAAATAGAAACTCAGAAATGGTGGTCGTTGTTATTAACACGCTATTCTAAGTGCCAATGTTTACAAAGATGGGTAAGATATTTCCTGCCTTTAAAATCTCTAATGCAAACGTAGAGACTAAGCTGAATGCACAATAACCATCATACAAGATATGATGATGAGTAAGGTATAAATTTCTGTGCCAATTTGGAAGGGGAATGATCACAATCCCTGGTGATTGTGGTGGGGAGGGAGCCAACAGGAAAGACTTTCTGAAAGAGGGAGATTTCTACAGAGGCAGGTACATGATGTGAGTGGCCAATTATTCAGGCAGAAGGAGCAGCAGCAGAGAGAGACCCCAAGGCAGGAAGACAAGGGCCTGTTGAGAAACATCAAGTCATAAAGTTCAAGTATGGGAGGAGGAGAGATGAGATTAGAAGGATGTTCCGGGGCCAGGCTGTAGAAAGCCCAAATGCCAGGCTAAGGAGTTCATACTTAATTCAGTGGTGAGTAGGGAGTCATTGGAGGCTGGTGAGCAGGAGAGTCACTTTCTTACAGCTGTGCCAGGCTAAATTAAGCATAAACAGTACTTTGTAATTGGAAAGGAGAGTCTCAGAAATAGCTCTTGACTCAGAAACAGGCACAGGGAAAGGTAATGAGAAAACACGGCTCTGATCAAAGCTGGGAAGTTAATTAAATTTCTAATTATTGTGAAAGGCCATTTAAGAACCCAAGTTCACTGGGGATAACTGCTGTGGAAGGGCCTAAAAGAATAATGCTCCTCTTAACCCTTGGACAGGTGCAACAAAGGTGGGCGTTTGCTTTTCTGTGGAGGAGAAATGTTTAAGGTGCTTAGTAAATGGTTGGTAGACATGCACACAGGGTCATTCTCTATAAATCCACACCTCCCAAATATCCATATATCTATGTACAGTACTCTACAATATCAGGTCAGTAACTTGTTAAAAGGAATCTACATGATAAATGATGGGTCTTTAATTTGACTTCTTATCCACAGAGCAGATGCTGAGATAAGTCAACTTGTTCCATACTGCTAAGGTTTCCCATTGTTAAAAACCCATTCCTATTACAAAGTGTTCCATAGTTATTCAAATAAGTAGTGATCTACTAACAGATCAGCTTGCCATGGACCACTGGGGTTACTGGACACCATTGGCAGAATTGGTCCTGAATCCCAATATCACCCGAGTCACCACCATCTACACAGCAGAGTAATCAATGCTGAAGTAGAACAGTTCACCATCTCAGGGTTGTACATGATTTTGTGGTTTAGAGAATATTTTCACATCTCCTCTCATGGAAGATACAACATGTATCCCCATAAGCAGTTAAGAACACTGAGGCTCAGAAAGATTAAGAGCACCTGGGGGGTGCCTGGGTGGCTGAGTCAGCTGAGTGATCAACTCCGGATTTCAGTGCAGGTCATGATCTCAGGGTCCTGGGATCAAGCTCGGAGCTGCTGCGCTCTGTGCTCAGCATGGAGTCTGCAGGAGATTATCTCCACTCCCTCTCCCTCTGTTCCTCCCTTGCTCATGTTCTCTCTCTTTCACTCTCTCTCTCTCTAACATAAAAAATAAATAAAATATTAAAGAAAAAAAAAAGAAGTGCTCCTGGATTTGTTCCTGGGCTACAAGGGTGGTTCAATATTTGCAAATCAATCAATGTGATACACCACATTAATAAAAGAAAAGAACCATACAATCTTTTCAATAGATGCAGGAAAAGCATTTAACAAAGTATATCAGCCATTCATGTAAAAACACTCAATGAAGTAGAGTTAAAGGCAACATATCTCAACATAATAAAGGCCATATATGAAAAAGCCACAGCTAATATCATCCTTAATGGGGAAAACTGGAGAGCGGGAGGTCAGGAACAAGACAGGGATGTCCACCATCACCACTTTTATTTAACATAATACTGGAAGGCCTAGCCACAGCAGTTAGACAACACAAAGAAATAAAAGGCATCTAAATGGGCAAGGAGGAAATCAAATTTTCACTATTTGCAGGTGACATGAAACTCTGTATAGAAAACCTGAAACACTCCACCAAAAAATTGCTAGAACTGATTCGTGAATTCAGTAAAATCGCAGGATACAAAATCGACAGAAGTCTGTTGCATTTCTACATACCAATAATGAAGCAGCAGAAAGAGAAATTAAGGAATCAGTGCTATTTACAATTGCACCAAAAATCATAGGATACCAAGAAAAACCTAACCAAAGAGGTAAAAGATCTGTACTCTGATAACTATAAAACACTGATGCCTGAGGGTTTTGAAGGGGCGGGGGGTGGGAGGGTGGGGGAGCCAGGTGGTGGGTATTGTGGAGGGCACGCATTGCATGGAGCACTGGGTGTGGTGTAAAACTATGAACTCTGTTACGCTGAAAAGAAATAAAAAAAATAAAATAAAATAAAATAAAAAAAAAGAAAAAAAAAGAAAAAAAAAACACTGATGAAAGAGACTGAAATGACACAATGAAGAAAAATATTCCATGCTCATGGACTGGAAGAAGAAATATTGTTAAAATGTCTATATGACCCAAAGCAATCTACACATTTAATGCAATCCCTATAAAAATGCCAGCAGAGTAAAATAAACAACCCTAAAATTCGTTTGGAACCACAAAAGACCCTGAATAGCCAAAGCAATCCCGAAAAAGAAAACAAAAACTGGAGACATCACAACTCCAGACTTCAAGCCATATTACAAAGCTGTAATCATCAAGACACAATGGTACTGGCATAAGACAGACACAGAGATCAGTGGAATAGAGTAGAAAACCCAGAAATAGACCCACAACTCAATGGTCAACTGATCTTTGCCAAAGCAGGAAAGAATGTCCAATGGAAACCACAGTCTTATTGGGAAAACTGGACAGGAGCATGCAAAAGAATGAAATTGGACCACTCTATTATACCATACCCAAATAAATTCAAAATGGATGAAAGACATAAATGTGAGACAGGAAATCATTAAAATCCTAGAGGGGAACATAGGCAGCATTCTGATGTTGGCCATAGCAACTTCTTACTAGATATGTCTCCCGAGGCAAGGGAAACAGAAACAAAATTAAACTATTTGGGACTTCATCAAATGAAAGTTTCTGCACGGTACAACGTGGGTGGCTCAGTCAGTTAAGCGGCTGCCTTCAGCTCAGGTCATGATCCTAGGATCCTGGGATAGAGCCCCACCTTGGGCTCCCTACTCAGCGGGGAAACTGCTTCTCCCTCTGACCCTTCCCCATCTTGCACTCTCTCTCTCTCACTCTCTCTCTCTTAAATAAATAAATAATATCTTTAAAAAAAAAAAGTTTCTGCACAGTGAAGGAAACAATCAACAAAATTACAGAATGGGAGAAGATATTTGCAAATTACATAGCTGATAAAGGATTAGTAACCAAAATATATAAAGAATTTATAAAACTAAACACCCCAAAAACAAATAATCCAGTTAAAAATGGGCAGAAGACAGGAAAAGACATTTTCCCAAGGAAGAGATATAAATGGCCAAAAGACACATGAAAAGATGCTTAACATCACTCATCATCAGGGAAACACAAACCAAACTACAGTGAGATATCACCTCACACTAGTCAGAACAGCAAGACAGGAAACAACAGGTATTAGCAAGGATGCAGAGAAAGGGGAACCCTCTTACACTGTTGGTGGGAATGTAAAATGGTACAGCCACTCTGGAAAACCGTATGGATTTTCCTCAAAAAGTTAAAAATAGAACTACCCTATGGCCCAGAAATTGCACTAATAGGTACTCACCAAAAGATACAAAAGTACTGATTCAAAGGGGCATGTGAACCCCAATGTTTATAGCAGTATTATCAACAATAGCAAACTTATGGAAAGAGCCCAGATGTCCATTGATGAATGAATGGATACATAAGATGTGAGATATATATATAGATAGATACATATATCTATATCTATATCTATAAATTTGAGTAGAATATTACTCAACTATCAAAATGAATGAAATCTTGCCATTTGTATTGATGTGCATGGAGTTAGAGTATATTATGCTAAGCAAAATAAATTAGTCAGAGAAAGACAAATACTGTATGATCTCACTCATATGTGGAATTTAAGAAAGCAAAACAAATGAACATAGGGGGAAATAAAGAGAAGCAAACCAAGAAACAGAGTCTTAACTACAGAGAATAAACTGATGGTTCCTGGAAGGGGGGATTAGGGGGCTGGGTTAAATGAGTGACGGGGATTAAGGAGGGCACTTATATCTAAGTTATAGCTAAGTGATGAATCACTAAATTCCACACCTGCAATTAATATTGCACTGTATATAAACTAACTGAAATTTAAATAAAAACAGTCCTCATTACAAAGAAAAACACTCTTTAAAAATCTAAAAAAAATAAAGAAAAAATGCACCCAAATATACACTATTAATCAGGAAAGGCTAGAACCTAGGTTTTCTAACCTCCAGTTCAGTGTTCTTGTGGCATGTCAAACTGTGTTCAAGTCTAATTTGTGGTGCTTGTCCTTGGGCAACCTGCTGACAAGAGAAAATGAGTAGGAGAATAAAGTGAAAATGAATATGAACTGGTCTTGGTAGTCATGGTGAGAGTTTAAAGAAGGAAAGAGCCAGGAAGGCTTCTTGGAGTAGGTGTATAGTTCTGCTGCTATAACAGACACCCAAATTTCAAAAAGCTTAAACAAGACAGAAGTTATTTCTCTCTCCCGTATCTAACTACAAGTATCCCGGGTTGATATGACACAGAGCTCAAATGACAGTTTCATGCTATTGGGAACCAGGACTCCTCTCCTGTGGTTCTGCCATCTCAGTATACAACCATCCATTCAGATAACTCACACCCTGTCCACACCCCAGCCCACAGAAAGGAACAGGGAAAGAGCATGCCCTTTCCTATAAGAATATGATCCACAAGTTGTACAAACCTGCTCATGAATGAATTGCTCATTTGCCAAGCCCTGCTACAAGAGAGACTGGGATATGTGGTCTTTGTTCTGGGGAGCCATATTCTCAATTAAACTTCTTTTGCTATAGAGGAGGAGAGAATGAATGTTCGAGAATAATTAGCAGTCTCAGCCGAAAGTGGGAGGCTTGCCTGGAGCTTCAGGGAAGGGTAGGAGCCAACATGGTGGCACAAGGCCAGCAATGCAGGTGGAAAATCCTGAAAAGGCTGGACTACATGACCAAGAGCTGGGAGGTCCCATTCTGGACACAATGAGGAAATTAACCTCTCAGGATGGCAAGTGAAGTCAGGGGAAGAAAGTCAGATGTGTTGCCTGGAGCAAGACATATGATAGAATTTGAAAGTCAAGCTAAGTGGTTTGGATTCAAGCTACTGTCATTTTTCAGGGAAATAGTGTTGAAAGACAATTTGTTGGTCAAGACGGCACAGGATGAATTAAGTGGGATAAAGCTGGGAGCTAGGAAGACCCATTAGGAGATTATTTCAACAACCTGTCCAAACATTGATAAAATCCCTGCCCAAGGTAGAAGTCCTGGCTCAAGAGAAGGGGTAGTGTGACAGGTGCATTATGGGAGAATAACAGGGTTTCTGTTGGGCTGCATGGTGAAGGCTCATGATGCCCCAGAAGCTTCTCTCATGGGAGGCTGCCTCCCACACCCGTGTTCTTTAGTGCCCTCCAGATACGCATTCATCCTTTCCGCCTGTGCTGGCGGTGGGTGATGCCGGAACAGCCCTCCACAGCACATACCTGTTCAATGGAAGCTTCATGAGAGCACAGAGCCTGGCGTGTAGGAGATTTTCAATAAATATCCGTTGAATGAATGACTGAGCGTGTGTGAAAAGGTAACATGTGGGCACAGAACACACTGGGTACTACACCCAACAGAGGCCATTAAATTCTTCTGGGAAGAGACGGTGATCACACGTGCAGGATTTTACACAGAGAAGAGACTTAGATGGAATGTTTTCTGCAAACTGTCACAGCAGCAGTGGCAATTCGTGACACTGTAGAGTGAAGTGGGACATTAAAACATTCTCTTTGCCAAACTATTTCTTCAGATCAAACCCATAGAAGAAACAGCCGATCCCAACCACGCCCCTTTATACATATTCTCATCTTGGTTTCCTTTCATTTATATGCCCGGATTTTCTGAACTAACTAGATGTGGGTACAGTTCAGCCATTATTTCTGGCTCTTTCTTCTATATTCCAACTTCCATTCCATGAATGAATCAAAAGGAGGTTGCCTTGACAACACTCACCTCTCTCTGATTAAGCCTTGAGTGCTTTATTGAGATAAAAGCCCACAGAGTCCCCAGATTCAGGACCTCAGACAACACCCAGTCACGGAGAGGCTAAGCGGAGAGGTGCCACTCCAGATAAAAGCCTGAAAAACACTTCCTCCTCATCACCTTCCATCCCAGCTCCCGCTGCCAGTCACACGAACAGGTGAGCCCTAGATGCAATCCTGCAAACAAAAACCACATTAAGAGGCTTTTTTGAAATGGGCCCGTGAGCTGCTGTTTTCCAGGTAATGAAGACATTGCGTGATTAGATGATACACCCATCAAATCCTTTCTGAGCCACTTCACGTGGACAGTAGCTTGTTAGAGGCGGCAGAGGGCCATTATTTCAGAAGCCTTGGATGTTCTCTTTGGCCCAAGACAAAAGGCTAGGATTCCCATCTGAGCCATAATACCCACCCCCAGGCTTTGAATTCAAGATGATAACTAAAACACCAGAATGAAAATCCCAAACCAAACCCTGACCTTACATTTCTAATAAATCCAGAAGATAAGCCCAAATAAAATTTGTGTATTTACTAAAACAATTAAACCAGAATAAAGCTGGATGAAAATATTCTCTGAACCAAACTCACATTTTATGCCATTCAAATATTCCCAAGATCTGAAAGATGGAGCCATAGCACAAACATTGTCAAAATTTCCTAGAGTGGAGATACCTCTCCCAAGTAGCTCCGAATTTGGGAAGGGATATTTTTAAGATATTATCATCATTATTATGAAAACATTTATTCTGCAGTTAGGATATCGCAAACCCTGACCCACAAGCACTCCTCATGCATAATTTTGTCTAATCCTCATAACTACTAGGTTGTCTTATTACCGCATATTATAGATGAAGAAATGGTTAGGAGGCCTGTGTAGACTTCTCAAAGTCTATAGCCAGCCAGGCAGAGATTTGAACCAAGATTACAATTTTACCTTCATGTCCAATCTCTTAGGTGAAAGGAAGAGAGACAGATCAAAGAGGAAGAGGAAGAGGAGGAGGGGCCAGTGCAGGGGCGGAGCAGAAAGGAGAAGGAGAAGAAAGGAAGGAAGGGAGAGAGGGAGGGAGAAAAGAAAAGGGGGGAAAAAAGGAGAGGAAGGGAGGGAGAGAGGGGAAAATGGGAGTAGGATGGAAATGCAGCCAGATGCCAGTCTTGAAATTAAGTTGCTCATCTTATGAGAAAATGATCTGGCCAATTTAGAAGGAAGAAAGATGCATCTGGCTCCTTACTGACACAGGGAGTTTGGAAATGAAGAGAGACCTGGATATCAAAGATAGGGCTTACTGATTTAGGACTCCTACATTCGCTTGCTTTTTCTCTCTATTCTAGCCGTGATGATCCTACTGGGTTAAGACTCACTAGGAATGCCCCTTCGCCTCCCCAAATTCTAAAACAAAATGCATTTAATCATTACTTTGGAGAGGATTGTGGAAAAGGTATGGAATACCAGGGTTCCTGGGGTAATCTTTGCATTTTGGATAGAAAGTGGCACTTGAGTGGCATATGCCATTTTACTTTCTAGAATCAAACCCCATGCCAGAATGGCAGTCCTTGACAGTGGTAACAAGCACTTCAAATGTGATATGTCTATTAGAGGATTTTAATTCTCAGTTTAGCTCTGACTTGCTTAGAATGAAAAGACGAGATGTATGTGGGCCAATAGGAGGGCGAAGCAGGCAGGGTAGACAGGAGGGTGAATTGCGGTAGACCCATGTACATCTGCTTCTATGCTTATAATTTGTAAGACTTGTTTTTCCACAAGTGTTTTGCAGAGGGGTCTTACCCTGGAAAGTTCTAGCAGCTGTTCGAGGGTGGTAGACAACAAAAACAGTATCTCAACAGGGAAAGAAGAATATCTGAACTCAGAGCAACTCTCATCTGGAAATATAGGTCCAAGGACCTTATAAAACTTAGGAGAAAAACCCTAAAATTTATCTTCTTATGTTCCACCTTTGTACAAAGACAAAGGAAAGAGATTAAATTTTTTTTCAAATGGTGTCATTAATGGACTACCCGCTATGTCTGAAAGGACTGAGAGGTTTGCGGCTGGAAGAGAGTCTGAGCTTGACTTACAGTAAGTTGCAGATTATTCAGGGCACACGTGCACACACACACACAAACCCAAGCTAATTATGAACTCCAGGAAAACTGAAAAATCATGCAGCAAGGGAAAGTAATCACAGTTTACTACATGGCTCAGTTGTGTAGAGCCACTTAATATTCATAAATTAAAAGTGATGACTATCATAGCAATCAAAATTACAATATAACCATATTGTAAGAATGTGAAGTCCAAGGATGGATTTGGGAGTGTGTGTGTGTGTGCGCGCGCGCGGGGGCGCACGTGTGTGTCTTGATAACAAATCAGTCTGCAGAGGTAAGAAGCCCAGATGAATTAAGTAGCAATACAAACACATTATGTAAAGACATGGAAATTAAGGGGCACCTCGGTGGCTCAGTCAAGTAAGAGTCTGTCTTTGGTTCAGATCCTGGGATTGAGCCCCACATGCATGGCAAGCATAGGACTCCCTGCTCAACAGGGAAACTGCTTCTCCCTCTCCCTCTGTCCTTTCCATACACATACCTCCTTGTGCTTGCTCTTTCTCCCTCAAATATATAGATAAAATTTTTTTTAAAAATATATGAATGTTAATACTCAAATTCATTTAAGTTGAAATGAGCCGTTGAAAACGGCTGCCTCTATGCGGAAAAAGGGGAACCTTCCTACACTGTTGGTGGAAATGCAAGCTGGTGCAGCCACTCTGGAAAATAGTATGGCAGTTTCTTTTTAAAAATAGAGGTACCCTACAACCCAGGAGTCGCACTACTGGGTATTCACCCCAAAGACAGAAATGTAGTGATCCAAAGGGGCACGCGTATCCCAATGTTGTTTTTTTTTTAATTTTTATTTTTTATAAACAAATTTTTATCCCCAGGGGTACATGTCTGTGAATCGCCAGGTTTACACACTTCACAGCACTAACCATAGCACATACCCTCCCCAATGTCCATTACCCCACCCATCTTTCCAATGTTTATAGCAGCAATGCCCACAATAGCCAAACTATGGACAGAGCCTAGATGTCCATCGACAGATGAATGGATAAAGAAAATGTGATTTACATATACAATGGAATATCACGCAGCCTTCAAAAAAAAGGAAATCTTGCCATTTGCAATGACGTGGATGGAACTAGAAGGTATTATGCTAAGTGAAATAAGTCAATCAGAGAAAGGCAATTATCACATGATCTCACTGCTTTGAGGAATTTGAGAAACAAGACAGAGGATCATAGGGGAAGAGAGGAAAAATTGAAACAAGATGAAACCACAGAGGGAGACAAACCATAAGATACTCTTAGTCTCAGGAAACTAACTGAGGGTTGCTGGGGGGAGGGGTGGTGGGAGGGATGGGTGGCTGCAGGATGGACATTGGGGAGGGTATGTGCTACGGTGAGTGCTATGAATTGTGTAAGACTTGATGAATCACAGACCTATACTCCTGAAACAAATAATACATTTTATGTTAATTTTTAAAAAAAGAAAATGGCTGCCTCTGAGGAATGGAATATTTTAGGGATTGATGTATTTCCTAGCAAACTGTGGAAGATAATTTCACTTTTTAAACTATGTGCATGTATAACTTGATGGAGGAAAAAAATGAACTTAAAGAAATAATTCACATACAATGATACTATATACAATGAAGAGTTCAAAGAATGTGAGCTATTCTTATTAACCATGAATGCTGACATTCATGGTTAATGGGACCAATAATAAGAGACTCCATTACTCAAAGTATAACAATCTCATGATAAAGCTCTCTAAAAAACTCACATCCTGTGAAAGAACCTTCTCTTGGCCACGCCCTATATGAGGCCCTGAGAACACAGCATAAATAAGCCAGACCCAGCTCTTTGGGTCATGGGGTTCAGCCACGTGGAGAAGATGGAGGAAACAAGAGTTGTCTACTTAGTGCTCTGCTGGGACAAGAACAAGGTGTAATGGGGGAAGGGTCCTTGCTCAGACTTGGGGCTGGTCAAAGAGAGCTTCCTGGAGAAGTGGTCACTTTGGAGACTAAGCCCAGCAATTACATCCATCCTTTCATCACGGCTCCATGTCAACTTCTTTAGCCAAGCACTGTGATGAAACATAAAATAGAAGGAGATCTTTTTGTCTTTCAAAGAATGCACCCCTCAGTTAAGGAGTTTGCCAAGTCCCAAGGCTGAATGCCCTTACTCAGGATAAATTGGATATAAGAAGGCCCAATAAAATCATAGCCAGAGGAAACGTTTGAACAAAAAGACTTTGGACGTGAATGATTCCCTGACATTCAGAAGCACCACCCAAATAAACCAGCCCACTCATCACTGAGCCAAATTATTGGGATCCAGGAACTGGCCACTTCCAGCAGCGTGCTTCCCATGTCCTTACTTATAAAGAGGTCTATTCATCAAATCCATATCATTGGTAAGATACCCCAGATTGCATGGGGTAGGAGCTCCAGACCACATACACTAGAGCTAGTTTCCCTATAACCCTGCAAGTCACTGGGACCAGCTTCCAGAGCAAAGGCCATCTGAACTTTGGACAAACAAGTTCCTCAGAAAATCCTAGAAAATCTCCATCAGTGCAGTGCTGTATAGTTGGTATTCACCTACATCCTCCAAAAATAATGATGTGAACCAAAAAAGAAAAGCAATACAAATGATTACAGATTGTGACCTAATACTGAGACGTGAACCATGGTAGATCCATGATAATATGAACAGCGAAGGTGATCGATATTTTCCCACTTGGTTATAGAAGGTTTGCATGACTAACGTATACTAAAATCTCCTTTTTCTGATTTTTTTCCCCAACACAATCTCATCCTAAATGTCAGAGAGCTTTTTTTAATCTGTATGCTTGCTTGCTCGCTTGTCTGTTTTTAACCAGAGACCAAAACTGATGGAAATATCTGTTTGATTCAGTCCAGAGGATATTTTGGTATGCAAATTAAATACTTTTCAAAAATATAAAGAACTGGTTCTGGTTCTAACTAGTTCAAAAAGTGGCTTGTTTTATTTTTAAAAATACACATTTGGTTCTTGGTTTTCTAAGTTCAGTTTTTGAAAATGTAATTTGGGAGCTGAGCCCTGGGTTCAGTTTTTTTCTGGTTTTTGGCACCAAGTTTGGTTGGCGTCCTGGCTGTTGACTCCCGTTCACTGGCACTGACAAGGCAGCTTGCTTAGCTTGGTTCTGCAAGTTCTTGGCAACGGGAAGTGGGACAGGTGCTGTGCTCTTAAATGGGCCATGATTAGCCAAGGAGAAGCCCAATCAGGACACATGAAATGCTGGAGTTGGAAGGCGCTCTGAGGCCAGATAGTCCAGTGCCCACATGAGAGGAGACGGGTGCCAGGGAGACTCACCCCAAGTGGCACCATTAAATAGTGCAGAGCAGACTCTATGCATCTGGCTCCCTGATTCCCCTCTACTTCACCAAGCCATTTAGAAGACCCTTCAGATGGTCATGCTTTAGGGTAATGAAGAAGATTCCAACAGTAACATTTCCAAGTATTGCTCTTCCATCTCAGCCCTTGAACTGATGTTCCAGGGACCAAAGCAAAACATTGGAAAGCTGCCCTCCAGCCCTAAATCCTACCATGCTTTCCCTGACTGTAGAAGAATTTCCCAGAGTCCTGTGCAGTGATTCTGGGAAGGGGTGGGTGGGTAGAGGAGCCAGCACTGTATTTAAAAAGACCTAAGCTACTAACATAGGAAGGAGCCTCTAAATTCTACCCCATCGTCGTTGCCAAGGCAATGCAGGTGGGCCCGGAGCTGGCTCTCAGGCAAGAAATCCCTACCTCCTCTCTCCACACACATTTCTCTGGCTACATGTGGCTTTTTATGACAGCATGACTTTTCCTGTATAAGGCAGCTTATTTTATCCAGATTCCAACTATGTGCAAGCAGTCTGAGGACTGTGGGAGAGCCCATAGTACGACTCGCCCTGAATCCCAGCCTCCTTAGTCGTGAGATGGCCTCAAGCCCTTGTCCCCTGAGGCTTGGGGACCCTGGACACTCCAAGGCGTGGACTGCAGCCTCTGTAGTCACTGTCATATCCCTGCCTTCCATTGCTCTTTGCCAGATACAGGCCTGACCACTGAGGGTCCACAGGGTCCCCACCAAAGTCAGTGTGAAAAGCACAGGGGCGAGAGTCCAAGCCTCTTTTTGAAAAAGCAGAGTGACCACAGTCATAAAGAAAGGGGAAGGCCAGCTATGAGACTCCCGTTCTGCTCTCGGAGGGCCAGGTGGGAGAAAGAAGGGGTTAACCCACATTTTGACTCCATTTCTGTTTCTTTTTTTCTCCCCAAAGAGTTCCATGATGTATGTCAAATGCCTCCCCCCCTCCCATCCCTGCACACAGAGACACCTTTTTATTCCTAACACAGCTGCTGGGATTAATGATGACAGCCGGGCCATATGGCCCCACTCACTCGGCTCCATCAGGCAGCATCAAGCTCATATGAAGTGTGTTTACCCCACACTTCTCTGACAGTCTAACTCAGTCACACCAAGAGTCATCCTTCTGTGGGCCTGTGCCTCCAACGGGGCTCCCCTGAGAGTAAACACAAGGAGGATAAATCTAGATGTGTTACAGCTTCAGATCTGGGGCTGGTCCCTCTAAAGACCACTGAGGACTAAAATAGTACAGGAGAAAGTTCTGTTCTCAACGTCAACCTAATGTTATCATTGACCAGACTACTGATGCCTAATTCGTTACCAATTGTGTCAGCTGATGGCGCCTGAGTCCATGATGTCATTTAATCAGATATAATCTCTGGCGTGAGCCAGAGTGAATGGGTATATGTGCCAGAAAGAGTGAGAGGCAAGCCCAGCCCAAGGGCCGGAGAGAGGAACCCAAGCTGGGGAGGGAGAAGCAGGTGAGTGCCAATGCACACCTATCCCAACTTCGTAGCTCTTAGCTCTTTCCTAGCCCCACTCCCAACCTCCCTTCCTGAGCCCTCAATACCACCATCAGGTAGATCCGGGAAGCATTTGTTCTTAAGCCAATGCCTCTGAAGAAGCAGGTGCAGGCCTGTGTGGCCTGAAATTAACAGGGTTGGGGAGCCCCAATTTCTGCAACCTATAGAGTCTCCCAGCCACGTTAAGAAATAGGATGAGCCAAGAGCCCCAGAAAGATCTCAGGAGCTAAAGACTATGAATAAACTTTCGAAGTATGAGTGTTGAAATTCTGCTTCAGTATTTGTAGGATGCCCTTTATAAACTATCCCAATAAAATATCATGATCCAAGACACAGCAATTTACGTAATAGACATTAGTAAATACAAATGAACTAAATCACTAAATTAAAGGCTTTATTTTTTAGGCAACATGGGGTTAAGTATCGTGTGCGGAGTTTGTGTTCAAGCAGACCCAGCTCTGTTTCCACTGGGGAACATCATCGCTCTGCTTGAGCTGCGGTGTCTTCCGTCCTAAAGTGAGCATGATATCAGCACATCTCAAGAAACAAGAGGACAGATGAAGCCTGGCACATCAGAGGGGCTCAATAAGTGTTCATTCTCTCCACCTTACCTCCTTTCCCCCCAAACCTGTATACATGTTACACTGGTACGCAGACACTTACAGCCCCAGGAGCAGAGCAGAGACCCAAAGCATGGTACAAACCTATTAAGCGCTCTTACCTTGACTGCTGTGGGTGGGGGCTGACAAGGGAGACTGACATGTTATTATCTCAGAGAAACAAGATGAACGCATACTGAATGACATGCACTGGACTCAGAGCCGTCCATTTACAAATTTTCCAACAAAGGACTGAGTATATTGGATGCATGGCGCTCCCATCTACCTCCTCTTTCAAAAACAACAACAAAAGCATAACAGTTCTGGGTGGAGGGGTAAAACCCATTTTAAATGATTTCGTGCATAGTCTTCAACATCCAGTGGGCATTATTTTATACAGACATGAAGATCCGGCTCCAACTGTGAAAATAAGACTCTGCCACTTGGGGGTTAAAATATGAAGGCTCTGGGCTCATTGCACAAGGACATTTTGAAAATTTTAAGATGGTTCCATCAGGGAGGGCCAACCACAAAGCTCTGTCTTTGCCTGGGTGGTCTGTGAGAACAGGGGAGCAAAGGGGAAGGGTTTCCAGCAAGTCCCCACCCGGGACCCCCATGGACTGACTGCAAATGCAGAAACACACATCAGGAGACCAGCGGATGTGGAGATATTTCCAGTTTGCCCTGTCGGCAATGCCTGACGCATCAGGCAAATGAATCCCATTCATGAAACTGTAAGTGTTGCCTCAATCCACTGAGAGACACGGGACTTTTCCTGCTACAGTTCCACTGTGGGTTCATCCCAGCTAGCCAAATCATTGTCCCCTGCTCACAAAGAACCTTGGAATTCTGGGCTGGGGCAGCGTCAGAATGGCTTCTTTGTTAGGCAAGAATATATCCAGTGTAAGGCAAGAGAGGATATATATGAATGTGTGAGGCTGTGTGTTTCTGCCCCTCTGCCCTGCCTCTTCCCTCCTCTCTTGCCATCTCCATCAAGAGTCAGCAATATAGAAGGCTGCCATGACAGCCCCCTGAGAGCATCCAAACTCTGCTCTGTAAACAACCCAGTCTCCTGAGATTTTCCTCAGAAGATTTTCCTCACAAGATTTTCCTCACAAGATTTTCCTCCCCCTTCGAAACCCGCCACTGCGCCATGTTTGCTGACACTTCTAGCCTGGACACAGTCAGCAGTGGTGGGGCAGCAGCCGTAGCTGGGCCATCAATTTAGAAAGCCTATCAGGTTAAAATCTTCTTTAATGAGGCACCACTCTGCAGGGACCATTTCCAGATCACAGTGAGATTAATACGCATATTAGAATGTGTGAGTAATCTTTGCCTACTGTAATAACATTCCATAAGGCTCCAGGCATAAGGAAACGTGTATTTTAGTACCAGATCAATGGGGAAAAAATCGGGAGTTAAGATTCAGCTCACAAATGAAGAAAATATTTAATTCATCGAGAAACGGGCAAAACACCAAGGCTGTAAATGGTCCATTGCGATGTTCGAAAAGGCATCTGCCATGTTGGAGCGCTGAAAACAGACCTCCTCATATCTCCACCATGAGAGAAGCTACTCTTCCAGACCAAGGAGGGGAGTAGGGGGAGGAATTATACCAGCACTGCATTTTGCCCCTCGATTACAAAATTCTAGGTTCTTAGAGAAGGATTCAGCCTGCAGTCATGGTGGATAAAAATGATCAGTTTTATACCACAAAAGCTGGTAAAGACAAAGGGGGGAAAGCAACAGGGGAAAGAAAAGGTTCACAAATCAGCTCATCCAGAAGCAAGAATCCAGAGGTTCTTGACCTTTACCAGCATCAGTTCGGCTGAGATAAAGCAAATTTATGGATGAAACCAAGTCAGTTGTTATTTGACCAAACGATGACTTCGGTTAGAGTCATTCAGGAGAGAGCAAAATCCACTGCAAACACCTGCCATTGACCAAGGCTGGGGCAATATGGAGCCTGGGACAGTCACCGCATATGTCACCCATGGTTCACCAAGACCAGGCAGATGTGGCGGCGTAGCTGGGACCGCGCTTCGGGGCTCAAGCTTCAGATGCGTGATAATAAATGGATGAAGACAATAAAGTTTTATAAGTACTACACCTAAGAATATATTTTTAATGGCTCCTGTGGAAATGTGCTGGACGAGGGCCAGAATAATAACATAAATTCCAGCCAACACTTCAGACATTTGGTTCGTCGAGAAAAGTCACAGAGGCAGGGAATGTGCCGGCACAACCATCCCAGCTTGTTTCACACCCACAGCCATGAAAGAAGAATCGTGTGAACCCAGCATGTTGCCAAGTACTTGAGGTACAAAGATGAGAAGTTTCTTCATTTGCCCACAGTTAACTAGTCAAAAAATCCCTCCCAAAAACCAATGCAAGAAATATTAAAAATCCCCCCCCCAAAAAAAACCAATGCAGGGAATAAGGAAGAGGCTGCAAGGGAGAGAGGGGTTGGGAATGGCTGCTATAAAAGATAGAAAACTTCCCAGCAGCTAGGAGAGTCAAGGAATCAAACTATGCCCCTGAACACAAAAAATGAAGGTCTAGTTTTCTTTTCTTTCAGCGAGGGAGCTAGGCTTGTGGGCTGATTGGAAAATTTTTTTCTGGTAAAAAGGGGAAGACCCAGCTGCTACCACTCTCACTACCTTCACTTTTTTTGGCCTTGTGTGGAGACACAGGCAGGAGCTGCAACAGCTCTCTTGCAGCCATGAGGAAAAAGCCAAAAGGATCACAGAAATAACCCTGACATCACCTGCTAAACCAAGAGCAGCACCTGCCAGCTCCTGATGTCTTGTTAATTAGAAAAATCAACACCAATGTGCTTAGACCACGGTGGTTGGTACAGCCAAATGCATTCCTAATGGATACCTCTTCTAGGGAGTCTATCTCATGCTGTAACTCCCCAAATCAAACATTTACATTGGTCCCTCAGTGAAGTCCAAACTCCCTTGAGTTTATTTGGGATTCTTTCTAGTCTGACTGCTCCCTTCCTTTCAGCCTCCTGCTCCCAACCTGAGACCCTCTGCTCTCATCTGCATGGTCCCCTCACCCTTGTTCCAGCTTGAATACCAACTTTTCTTCTCTGTAAACTCCCTTCTCCCTTGGAGTACTGCACAATGCTTTACTCCTCTGTTTCAATCTGGTCTCCCCAACTCTAGAGCTTTCTGAGGGCCAAGACAAGAATGCATGCTTACTTTTCCAGGTCTCCCATGATAGCCAGCATAGTGCTGAGCACATCAGGGGAGAAAATACCAGAATATCCAACAAGGGCAGAGCTTACTTACTTAGGTCTGCTTGAACCCACTCGTTTGATCGGACTGCCGAGCCCCGAAGTGGTAAAGGGACTTGCTCAGGGTTACTCACTGAAGTATTCATAGACCCGGAACGAGAACACCAGGCCCCAGCTCCTCGATGAGCCTATTTTCCACTATACCTCATTGTCTAAAAGAAAAGTGCCAATTAGAGGCACAAAAAGTAACAAAGCTGGTGATGACTATAATGGATGATTATGTCTTTTCAGAGGGCATGAAAAAGAGAGCTGAGTAGAGGCTGGTGTGAAGGAGCTGCTTCAGTGTATAATTAACTGCTGGCTTCTTTGTATTGTTCCAAGAATGAATTCAGCAACATTCTGCGGAACAACCTTGCCTGCAGGGGCAAGAAAAGCGGGGCCAGTCTCTTCAGAAGGCTGCTCGGGGGCGGGGGTCCCCGGCAGGCTCTGAGTCCCTGGCTGCATTTCTCCCTCACACGCATGCACGCTGATGTGACCCAACAGATGATTTCCTGCTGCAGGCAGCTGTTACCGCGGGCCACCACGCTGCACCGGTGGCCCACCGGGTTTCCCACACGCCTGGCCCGCCCCCCTGAGGAAAGACCCACGGAGCCTGAGGTGTACCTCAGCACCGCTCCTCTTTCCAACCAGCTGAGAAATGTGCTCTGAGCTGCTCTGAGGGATGAGGTTCCAGAGACTCTGGAGGCCTGTGATCCCACTAAATGATCTAACTGGAGGCCAGTGAGGAGATGGAAGCTGTAGGTCTGCAGGCACAGAAGCTTAAGTTGTTGAGAGAGAAGGAGCCCTGGAGATGACCTTGTCCAGTCTCTTTATTCTAAAGATGACGAGCGGGGCCCAGAGGGGTAAAGGACTGGCCTGTGGTCACACAGCCGGGGAGTGGGGGGGGGGCAGCAGGCCGGTCGGATGCTCTGTTCCCCAGCTGTTCCCTGCTTTCACACACTCTCAGCCACCCCTCCCGGTTCAGGTTCCTAGTGCCCACAGTGCTGAAATAGCTTCCAGAGCCCCCTGAAGTTTCTGGTATTTGCTGGAAAGAAAGGTCAATTCCTGATGAGACATGGGTTGAGGTCATTTTTTTTCCCCCTCTCCTATGACTCAATAACTGAGCGCAGGGGTCTCCCTTTCCTGAAACATCATCCAAAAAGCAGTTTCACAGAAGGTGAGTGACGGTTTTGGCAACACTGGCAATGCCTTTGCTCAGAGAGAAGGGGGACAGACACACTGACGAGAAGGTAGAACTACCCCCAAGTTATGCCATTAGTCTCACTATCTGATATGAGGTTTTAAAAACTTCTGAGTTAGAAGAACTATCCAGAACATGAAAGCTGAAAGGGAGGAAGGAACTAAGAACCAGACATATTAATATCTGTCCAAAGTCAGATAACTACATAGTGATACAGCAGCGACAATATGGAAAGAAAACCTGGACAAGGATGACACACCAGATTAGCAAAAGGCCATGGAACGCTTGTAACAGGCACACATAAATAGAAATGTTTAATTAAAACTTCAAACTTCCACGACCCATCTGGTGTTTCTGTCCTATCATTTCCAGTACCTGGGCTCCTGAGGCCCCACCTCGGGCCAGGGCTGGCTTTGTGGGTGTGTGTGGCCAGTTTATTTATTTGACAGACAGAGATCACAAGTAGGCAGAGAGGCAGGCAGAGAGAGAGGAGGAAGCAGGCTCCCCGAGGAGCAGAGATCCTGATGCAGGGCTTGATCCCAGGACCCTGGGATCATGACCTGAGCCGAAGGCAGAGGCTTTAACCCACTGAGCCACCCAGGCGTCCCTGTCCATAAAGGAATTTAAGGGTCCAAAGGCTCAGTAGCATAATATATCAATCCTTGCTTGAATGTACACTCTGGCTCTTGCTCTTTCTGACCTATGCCAGACCCCACTGTGATTGCTAAGTTCCTATCTTGACCATCTTGCCTCACTCTGTGTCTGTGGTCTTCCTCTAGTACCCCCACCCCTAAGGTCTGCTACCAGATCTTCCCAAGGCCACCTGCTTGTCAGAACTTCCATCACTGCATGCTACTGCAACCTATTGGGGCTCCTGCCAAGGAGAGGTAAGAGCCAGCATCTGTTATGGTCCCACTCAATGCCAAGTCTTCACCTCAGCCGAGTCCTCAACTCCAATTCTGTCTGTCTGAAACAAAACTAGCCCAGCTGTGACATAAAAGGTGATAGGTTCTGTTTTATGAAGCAGTTTCTTTTGCCTGGTTTCTCTGTGTTAATTCTGGGCAGTACAAGGAACGAGTAACAGCTCCACAGAGAGAAAACACGTTGAGTTGGAATCCCTTCACGTGTTGAAGGACAGTTGGAAGATTTGATACTTTGGGAATGGGGTTACCCAAAGGACAGGGGTGAGATTTTTCTCTTGATCACAGAAGGCAAAACCAAAGCAGATGAACTTCACTTTTAGCCAAGAGGGATTTAACATGAAGAGAATGTTCTAGAACCGGTAATTGGTGGAGTGAGTTACTCGGAATGTAAAGAAATGGCCCAGGATGCCTGCAAACAGACTTGGCCTTGAATTTGCTCCCTAGCTCTGTGATCTCGGGCAACCTGGCTTCTTCGAGTAACCACCTGCAAAGTGGGCAGAATAACACATCCCTCACCATTCTGCCTGTGAAACTGTCCAGCACGGGCATTTGGTTATTTTCTCTGGTGTTTCAGGTGCAAACATCCTGGTGTAGGGCAATCTGGCAACTCTGAGTCAGAATTCCAGATCTGCCACTTACGTAACTACTTTTAGAGAGAGAACACAGAGTCTAGGTCTTGGCACGTAAATACGGAATGACGCTATCTAAAACACGGGGCTGTTTTGAGTATTAAGTGAGAGAGTCTGTATGAAGCATGTGTAATGCCGTCAGCGCCCAACAAATGTTTTCTTCCTTCCAAACTAATACACACACACACACACACACAGATTTCATCAGTAATAGAAAGGGAAACACTGATCCTTATTCTTTCGTTCTTCTTGTTGTTATTGCTTTATTGCTAGGTAGATGAAAGATTTGTGGAAACTCAAGATTATTTTTATTTACTCATACACAAGAGGGACTCAAAGGAAGCAAGATATCGAACATAAAAGTCAAAGAGTTGCTTTAACAATGGAAATGTAAACATCGTCCTAGTTGATGTCCTTGGTCATTGCAGTGTCCTTGCCTTTGGAGCATGGCTATGCTGGGTCTTCAGTGAGGACCACAGCCTCCAAAATTCTGCTGCCCTCGCAAGTGGCAAGTGCCAACGGGCTCCATCTGAACCCCAAAGTAAACATCGCCTTCAGCTTCCTGTTACCAGATCCTTCCCTTCAGCCTCACTACATCTCTCTCTCTCTCCTTTCTCTCAGGAGATCAAATGTTGATGCACTATATATATATATTTTTTTTTAATAAAGGCTAATTTAAGCTTTAATTTGTACTTTAAAATAAATTCTCCTAGGACACGGACCCACTAGGGAATTATTACAAATAGCTCTTCGTGGCACACACTTAATGAACATTTAACTAAAGAAAGAAAATGCACGATTCTTTTTTTTTTAACTGCTGAGTACCATCAATCCAATCAGTCATTCCTTTTTAACTACATTTCCCATAAAAGCACTTATTTTATGGCACCCATGACATAAGTACGGTTGTTACACCTTATGATTAATAAAGTAATTACCACCGGTTCTAATATTCTCAGCAGAAAAAGGCCGGGCCGGGCTCTAGATATTTCTGTTCCAGTAATAGGTTTTCTAAAGCAATGCGGTGCTCATGGAGGGCTGCACGCAGGGGCCTGCAGAACGCAGTCTCTGGTGTACCTCGTGGCGATCGACTGACAAATGACGTCAGTCTGGGCTCGTCATCATACAGAGAATACCGCTGGAGAGGAAAAAAGAATGGAAGGACGCAGGCAGGGGCAATTTACTTTTCATTGTTGATTTAGGTTACAGAACCATTCTTGTAAGTCAATTACCAAAACACAAAATGCTAGGGAAAATACAAAAATTCTAGAAAAGCAGAGCCTTCTACAAAGACAGATGCTGCAAACAGGTAAGAACAAGAACTCTCTTGAAAAAAGCATCCCATGGAGTTGACTGGAAAAACACATTCCTTCTTTTTTTTAAAAAAAAAAAAGATTTATTTATTTATTTATTTATTTGAGAGAGAGAGAGAGAGAGAGAGAGCATGAGAGAAACCAAGAGCACAAGCAGAGGGTAGGAGTGGAGGGAGAACCAGACTCCTCCGTGAGTAGAGGGCCTGTTGTCCACTCAATCCCAGGACCCCGAGATCATGACCTAAGCTGAAGGCAGATGTTTAACCAACTAAGCCACCCAAGCACCCTAGAAATCACATTCCTAACTTGTGTAGAGTGTCTTTGGAGCCATGCCCAGTGCAGAATGGGGCCCTGGGCTCTGTTATGTCCTTTCTTCCAAACTGTGCTTCCTTTGAGTATATTTGAGGACACCTTGGGGGTGCAGGTCCCATTGAGAGTGGGCTGAGAAGAGGACTACAGTGATCCCAAGAGTCTCAAGGTTGGTTCCTCTAGGAAACTTCAGGATGCTGAGCTCAGTCACAAGGGAGCTGTGTGTCAGTCAAGGCCCCTTGTGACTCCAACAAGAACAATTAGAAACTGCAGTGCTGCATGGGCACTGCTGAAAAAAACACCCTCTCTGTTTTTAGAGCTTGCCTTAGAAACCTATTAGGGAGATTTGATTCTTGGGATAGGATACAGATTTTCTTACCAGCCTCACTATCATTGACTTCACTGCCCTTCCATCATTCATTCATTCATTCAGTGAGCACTTGGGCTTGGCTCTGGGGAGACAATGGTTCTTGTTTAGGGAGCCCATAGTTTATCGTGGGTACTAGGGTGGGCTCGGGGGTCAGACAAATCTGGATCCGGCTGTCCTTACTTATTAGCTAAGTGACTTTAGATAAGTTACTTGCCCAAGCTAGGTCTAAATTGGGGATAATAATTGTACCTAGTTTATAGGGTTTCCGTGAGGACTGAATGAAGGAATCCTGTTAAAGAGCTAAAGACAGGTCTGGTCCATTATGACTGCTCACTAACTAGAAGCTACCACTCCTAGTAAGATAGTGCCACTCACTCAGGCTGTGCAGGCATATACATGGAGCTGCTTCTCCAGTGTTGGGAACGAATCCGTACAGAGCCATCTGAGCTCTCTCCTCGGGGTCTTCCTGGGACCCAGAGTCATATGTGTAAATAGTATTCTCAAATCAGGGAAAACCAGCAATTGATGGAGACTGGATAAGGCATCTCATACTGATCATCCCAGGGCTCCATCAACCAAACTGCCCAACCCAGACCAGATGAACCCCATTCATTAAGAACACTGCACTTTTTTTTCCAGAACACTGAATGTTTTTTCTTCCTCTCCCTTTCCTGACCCCTCTCCTGTCCCCTCTCCCTCCCCCTCTCCCCTCCCTCCCCTCTTCTCTCTCTCTCTCTCTCTTTCTCTCTCATTTGGCACACCCTTAGACAGCCTGAATAATCCGTTATCTCCCTCAGGGACCAAATCAAAGTGAACCAAGAGTTCCTTGCTCAAAAGAAATGTGAGTATAGTCCACAGACCCCAGTTCCTCAGGGCTGGAAGGAGCCTCAGAGATATTCTCCAGCCCTTTGTTTTCCTGTCTGGAAAGGCCTCATTTCCATTCTCAGAGCGAGCTACCCGGCTGCGCAGCTGATGGGCAGAGAGGTGGATGCGAGCCCTGGCCTCTCCTCTCTGGGGCACGGTGACTAGAATGAGAAGTCCCCCCAGTGTCGCTGCCACATCAGCAACCCCTCACCTGCTGCTCTTCCTGGCGCTCAGGACGCTCTGTCAGAGTGTTCTGGATGGATTAATTCAACCAACAGCGGTTCTGTCAAGGACCAGCACCACTGGAACACTTTTGAATGCAGGGCATCTTGTCTTGGCTTTCTCTGTGACTCTGCCAAACAAACCCCACCTCGACCATGTCTTTAGCCGTCTCCCACTCACTAGCTTCTACGGTGGTGTCTGTT
The DNA here is from genome assembly GCA_004024625.1 of Mellivora capensis. Lineage (NCBI taxonomy): Eukaryota > Metazoa > Chordata > Mammalia > Carnivora > Mustelidae > Mellivora > Mellivora capensis. Next base: position 218 of record PISX010005172.1, on the reverse strand, counting down.
GACAAGAGGCGTCTGGTTGGTGGCAGTGCCCGAAGGCGGGGAACTCAGGGAGGAGGAGGACAGTTGGACTCCAAAGGCCTGTGCTCACTGGCTCTCTCGGCCTGAGCTGGACCTCTGAAGTGGAGAGGTTAAAGCCTAGTCCAAACCAGCTCCAGCCCGGTGTCCCCACAGCCCTGGTGTCCACACAGCCCTGGTGTCCACAACAGTCTGTGTCCACA
>PISX010005171.1:0-111076 GCA_004024625.1 Mellivora capensis | reverse complement strand
ACTCCTCGGCTCTGTCTCTGTAGCCGGCTTCCCGCTCCGATACCTGCTAGCTCTGCGACACTCAGACACCCTTCTGTGACCCTGCGGGACCTGGGGCCACGCTGACCCCGCGTGGGCTTCACCCCGGTTTAGCCTCTGGAGCGATGTCCCTCCATGGAGCAGACTTTTAAAAGTCCCGATTTAGTGCTCCGTTGCTCCGACTCTTGCCGGGAGCCGGCCCCTCCCCCGCGGTCTATCCTCCCGTCGCTTTCGATTCACTTCTCCGCCAGTCCTACCTTCCAGAAAGTGGCTGATTTTCTGTTTCCAGAATTGCTGTTCTTCCTCTCTTTGATCTCCCGTTGGATTTGTAGGTGTTAGCAATGGTTTGATAAGCTATCTAGCTGATCTCCTGCTACCTGATGCCGTCTCAGCTGCTACTTCTCCGCCATCTTGCCCCTCCTCCCAAATGTTGACTTTTTAAACCAGAAAAGGATTCTCTTCATATCAAACTCCTATCTTTGTATTTTACCTCTAAAATTTGTTCTGGTTGCTTTTTTCTGCCCTCTGATGGCTAGATATACATTCCCATGTCACTCTTTGTGTCTCAGAGACATTACCTCAGAGCATTGAAATGTCACAGCTTTCTGTCTTTAATTACATAAAAGACAATGGAACATTTGTAATCAAAACATTCTTGCCTCCACTTATCAACTAAGGGTGACATGGACCCATTGGTGGGGTGGAGGACACATTTGGAATATATGTCTGGGGCCAGAGTATAGCAGTCTTAACTATTGCCATTTAAGAATTATAAACATCTTATAAAAATATTCTAACTAACATACAAAAAGAGCATGTCCTAAAAAAAACATTGTCTATGTTCTCTAGATTCATTTAGTTAGAAAATATTTTATTAATGTTATTGTACCAAAAGGAAAACTACTATAAAATTTGTGTTTTTATAGATCTCAGTCTCGAAGATTCCAAGTAATTCTCCCCCATAATAACCAATGGCTGTTACCCCAGGTCATCTTAAGACTTCATGATTTAGTAGGATTGTAAAGCTGCAGGGGATCCAGAGCCTCTGTCTCCAAATAGCTGGACCTTCCAAACAGGGGCTCTTAGGCATATAAAAATAGTGGAGCTCCTGCCTATTACAGAGTTCTTGTTAAAATTAAGACAATAAATTCAATAATAATGATGGTGATCGTGACAATAGCTATCATTTATTGAGTGTTACTTACTGTGTGTTCCTATGCTACTTGCTTTGCATATTATCTCATATAATTCCTCACAATGAGGTTAATACTATCATACTGTGATTATCCCCATTTTACAGAAGAGTAAACTGATATTCAGAGGGGGTAAGTACTTTACACCAAACAGAGGCAGATCTGGTTTTGTGCGCCAGATGCATATGCAATTTCAGAGGCTACCGTTAAGAAAGGAACTCAAACCCATGAAAACAAATTGAGTGAGGACCTTGCATGAGGGGTCCAGAAGCTTAAGTTTCCCGTGTCATTGGCCTCTAGTCTAGGACCATTCAACAAGGAGATGAGAGAGCTGGAGTTGAGTTCAGGCAGTCTGGCTTCGAAGATCAGGACTTCACCTCTGTTCTGCTGCCTTTAGTCAGATGAACACAGAATTTTCTGGCAAAATTGTATGCCATCTCAGTCTAGCTTGTTGTATAGACAGGTGGAGGGAGGTATCAAAGTTATGAGAAATAGTTGATAAAAAATTTTAAATAAAATTTAAAAAAGAAAAAAAATTTTTAATAGAGGGAAAGTTTCCATTAATTTGGTATTTTTTGGAAAATTTCTGCTCAAAACCTCAGTCCAATTCCTGAGTACCAGAGTTTCACAAAAATGTGGTTTATAACTGTTGCCTGAAACTATTCAAGAAAAAAAAAATCTTCCTACTTGTTTTGTTTTTTTAATGTCCAATTACTACATAATTTTAGGGTTATGCTCTTATATTGAAAAATACTTTTAGGGATGCCTGGCTGGCTCAGTAGGTTGAGCATCTGCCTTTGGCTCAGGGCATGAGCTTGAGGTCCTGAGATTTAAGTCCCAATTGGGCTCCCTGCTCAGTGGGGAGTCTGCTCCTCCCTCTGCTTGATGCTCCCCCTCCTTGTGCTCTGTAGCTCTCTCTCTCTCTCTGACAAATAAATAACATCTTTAAAAAAATATAGGCCCAAAGTATAAAAGTGAAAGTCTTTTTTTTTTACTGTTTTATTTACTCATTAAGTTTTTAGTTTTAATTGCAGTATAGTTAACATACAGTGTTATATTAGTTTCAGGTGTGCAATATAGTGATTCAACAATTCTACACATTTCTCAGTGCTCATCATGATAAGTGTACCCTTAATCCCTTTATCTATTTCAGCTATCCCCCCCTCCCTTCTGGTAACCATCGGTTTGTTCTCTATAGTTAAGAGTCTATTTCTTGGTTTGTTTCTCTCTCTGGCTCTCTTTTCTCCCCATGATCATTTGTTTTGTTATATGAGTGAAATCATATGGTATTTGTCCTTCTCTGACTTACTTATTTCACTTAGTATTATACTCTCTAGCTCTATCCATGTTATTGCAAATGGCAAGATTCCATTCTTTTTAGGGCTGAATAATATTCCATTTTATATACCACATCTTCTTTACCCATTCATCTATTGATAAACACTGGGCTGCTTCCATAGTTTGGCTCTTGTAAATAACACTGCAGTGAACATAGGAGTGCATGTATCCTTTTGAATTAGGATTTCTGTATGCTTTGGGTAAATACCAAGTAGGGTAACTGCTGAATTGTAGGGTAGCTCTGTTTTAAACGTTTTTGAAGAACCTCCATACTGTTTTCCACAGTGGCTGCACCAGTTTGCATTCCCACCAACAGAGCACGAGGCTTCCTTTCTTTCCACATCCTTGCCAACACTTATTGTTTCTTACGTTTTTGATTTTAGCCATTCTGACAAGTGTAAGGTGATAGCTCATTGTGGTTTTGATTTCATTTCCCTGATGTTGAATGATGTTGAGCATTTTCATGTGTAAAAATGAAAGGGTTTTTTTTTAAACCTACTCCAAACCTGACCATTAAGAAAAAACCATCATGAACTAGATCAATATTTATTCCAGACAATTCTTAATGCATTCATACAAATAAAATGCAATAGAAAGACTGATGAATGATGGATGAATGGCTATTTATAAATACTATTTTTAGAAAAATAAATAGGCATAGTTATAAATTTGTTCATTTTATTTGAGTTTTTTAAGAAAAAAGAGGTTAAAGTGATACTAAATTGCAGATAAGAGAGATAATTCCTTTAAAATTTCCCTGTAGGCTAAGAAGAAAAAATTTTTTAAAACATTAAAGTATTATATCCATTGTGCTTTTTTTAACTGTCTTTTTTTTTTTTTTTTTAAGATTTTATTTATTTATTTGACAGAGCGTGAGAGAGAGCACAAGCAGGGGGAGCACCAGGCAGGAGGAGATGGAAAAGCAGGCTCCCCACTGAGCAGGGAGCCCAATGCAGGGTGATCCATCCGAGGACCCTGGATCTTGATCTGAGCCAAAGGAAGACGCTTAACTGACTGAGCAACCCAGGTGCCCTCATTGTGATTTTTTTTTAAATTACCTTTTTTCCCCAAAATTTTAGACAGTATCAGTTGACTCTCTGACATGAAAATATTTTATTTCCTCCTGTTTTTCTTCCCCTCCTGATATTTGCCCCAATTTGCAATATTTACATTCTAGTAAATAATGTATTTCCTGAAGCTGTTTACTATGTATGTATGAATGTATGCATGTCTTCAGATGGTGTTCATTTTAAATTCTTTACCACGGTTTCCTCATTCCTGAGTTCTTCTATTTGATTAATTTTTTTAATTGCCTGGAACTTGTCAAGTCATCTAGTTTTCCCCCATGAAGTGTCATAGGACTGTATTCTCTGAATTCCACCATTTTCGAGAAATGTCTGCCCTTGCCTTTCTCCCTGAATGACATCCAGGGCCTGGTCTAATATCCCTTCCCTTAGATCTTTGAAGGCAGTGCCCTGCTGTCTTCTGCCTTTCAAGGTCATGAGGAGAGCCCTGTGGCCAGCCTAATTTCTGTTTCTTGTAAGTAATTGGCCTTTCTGCCCAAAAACCTGATAAATTCTTTCTTTATCCTTAAAGTTCAATAGTTTCATTAGAATGTGTCTCTTTGGGGTGCCTGGGTGGCTCAGTGGGTTAAGCCACTGCCTTCAGCTCAGGTCATGATCTCAGGATTCTGGGATCGAGCCCCGCATCAGGCTCTCTGCTCAGCGGGGAGCCTGCTTCCCCCCCTCTCTCTGCCTGCCTCTCTGCCTACTTGTGATCTCTGTCAAATAAATAAATAAAATCTTTGAAAAAAAAAAAAAAAAGAATGTGTCTCTTTGGTGTTGTACTGTATTATTTTCCTGAAAGACGATTTGTCCTCTTGATGTGTGGAGTCAGGTTTTTATTTTATAAAATTTTTCTTACATAATTTGAATAAATATTCTCTTTAATTTTTAAAGATTCTTTAATTTTGTAATTTTTCACCCATTCTTTACTTCAGGGACATCAGTTGTCTTAAGCTGAAGTAAGTTAATCTTTCTTTACTTCTTTGAGTTCTCATTAGTTTCTGTCATATGGTTGTCTTTTTTGCATATATTATTTCAAATGTTTTAAGACTTTCCTTTATGTTAATAATCAGGTTTTCAGTGGTATCTGTCTGTTCTTTTTGTTCCTAATTTATATACCTGTTATATAATGATGTTGTTTGGCTACCAATTGGTTTTCTTGTGCCTGTAGATTCTTTTTACATTTCATTTTGTTGTTTCAAGATAGGAGGGTGAGCTCCGTTATGCTACAGTAACTAATTAGCCACAACTTCTCCGGGGTTTATCACTTATGGTTTTATTTCTTTCTCATGCAAAGTGTTCCAGGGTAGTTCCTGTCCCGAGATAACTCAGAGCCCAAGATATTTGCATCTCAGAAGTCTTGTCACAGGCTAAATTGCCTTGGCAGGAGAAATTTCAGCATGAAGAACTCATATCTGCTGACCTCAAATTGGCTGTCGTTGGCCTGAAATTGATGCAGGCCATGCCCTTTACGTTTATTACCAGAATGCACGCTCTTTGCCGAGAATGGTCAGAGTAACTACAAGAAAGGCAAAGAAATGCAAAATATCTGTGTGCTGGGAGGAAGGAAATGACCCAAGCTTTGGTGAACATACAGCATTATCTTCTCCACATTTGCCATACCATCTTTAAGTTCTTGTTTTATTGTTTCATGGGTTTAAAAAGGAATTATTCTCTAGCGTAAAGAGATCAGGAAGAGTTTTCTTCTTTTATTTGAGTGAAGTGTTCTCCTAAGTTAAGTCTGCTGGTCTTGTGCTTGCTTGTTCCCTCCCTTCCCCTTGCTTCTTCTCTTTCATTCCCGCATACAGCATATTTGCATAGTTGTCACGCTGGTTTTTTTCATCTTGAGCAGTTCTGTCCAGACCTTGTATTTTCTCTGTTATAAAGTGGGTGACTTTTTTTTTTAACTCCTTTTCCACTGTAGCTAAAAACAGTTTTTCTCCTCCAAATTATAGTTTGAGGGTTAAGCTGTGCATATTGTATTTTTTTAAAATAGGACTGAGAGGAGAGTGGGAAGGGGAGCTAAGCAGTATTTGCTAGGCTATGTGATTGCTTTCTCTCTTCTGAGATCTTGTTAAAATGCTAGAACCAGGAATCCCAATGCCCATGGAGAGAATATTCTCAGATTTGAGACTGTTTCTTGTGATAGGCTCACTTGTTTCTCTGTTGTTGCTGTTTGTCAGACAGAAAGGGGAAAAAAGTGAAGACACTTGAATAGCTTGTTCTCCCCAGTGTATTCATGGGGGTCATCAGTAAGAATTCTTAGTACTATTCCATGCTATGGTTTTGGGTGAAGGGGTGAAATTAGAAGTCTAGCCTTTCTATGCCTCTCAGTTCTGCTCCAGAAGGTCCTGTCCATCCTTGGCTACTGATATTTGAAGTGTATTTCATTAAGCTGTAATTCTATCCTTGCCTCTTTGCTGTTACTATATATTTGGAGTATTTTCATGTTTTTTTTTTTTTTTCTTTTAGGTATTAAGGGAAGGATATTATTTGGTATAAATCTCATCTCTCATTTTAACCAAGACATCTCTTCAGTCTAATTTTGTATATTTTTCCCTATAAGTAATTGTCAAATTCACTTAAGCTTTCAAAATGATTTGCATACCATGGTCCAGCATTTTCTTATGATTTTTTTAAAACACCAGACTGTCCCTGTAGATTTAGCCACTTTGTTGTTTGGCTCCTTTGCCATTATTACGTGTGTGTGTGTGTGTATTTATATATATATATTTTTTTTTTCTTCCTTTTTTTTTTTTCCTTACCAGTTCTGCTAAAAGACTGTCTAGTTTTTGGTTTCAAAATTATAATAGCAATAGAACTTCCTACAAAAGTTTAAGGTATGTTCCCTACCCTTAGTGAAATTTTTAAAAAGGTGTGAGGAGGAGAAGATTTAAGCTGTGTGTTATCAACTAGAAGATAAAATTGTAGTTTTAAGAATTAAGAAAGCAGTCAGGCAGAAGTAGCTTATTAGTCTGGTAGGACCACTGAAATCAAAGTAATATAGACTGGGTGGCTTAAACAACAGACATTAATCTTCTCACAGTTTTGGAGGCCAGAAGTCCAAGATCAAGGTTTTGGTAGGTTTGTTTTTTTCCTCTCTCATTGGCTTATAGTTGGCCATCTTTTTTTCCCGTGTCTTTGCATGGTCTTCCATCTCTGTCCAAATTTTTTTTTTCTTATAAGGATACCAGTTATATTTGACATAAGTTGTATTAACCACCCCCCCACGAACTCATTTAACTCTAGTTACCTCTTAAAGGAACTTATCTCCAAATATAGTCATATTCTGAGGTACTAGAAGTTAGGATTTCAACGTGCATTTTGAGGGAATGCCATTCGGCCCATAACAAGTAATCAGGAGAGACTTACAGTAGTGCATAGGCTAAGGGATTAAAATAATACAGTGTCTCAAAAAAATACAAAAAGGTATGTTATTTTTTTTCTCATTAAACAATCTAGAAGAAATAGGTGGTATAGGGTTTCCTCTGTGTCATCCAGAGACCCAAGTCCCTCTTGGTTCTTGCTCTACCATTTTCTAGAGAATTGCTGTCATCTAATGCCTAGAACTTGACAGGCATTCAATGATGCTTGTGAAAAGAAAGAAAGAATGAATGAATGACGTAGTGTGTTCTGAGGCAATGAATGGGCTAGCATAAAGGAAGTAAGAATCTCAATAGAAATAACTAGGCAGGAAATATGATTAAATATATATGTCTGGCCAGATTTGAGGAAGCCTTGAAAGTCAAAAGGGACTCAGAGGGGACTGGAACTGAAAGAAATGAATCAACTCCAATTCACTATTTTAAACAAATGAGGAAATTGAGGCTCAAGAAAGTGAATTAATTTATCCACATAACTAATAAGTCATGCTATCCCGCACACTAAATCAATTCCTCTGATTCCACGTTAAGGTCACTGCTTCTCTACCGTAATAGGCAAAAGATGGATACAGTCTGCAGTTTTGTATGTGGGAAGTGACGTGATGTATGCCATATTTTAGGAAAGTCGATTTTTATGGCTCTTACATATCATATATTGGTGACTATCCATATTTTCACTGCAGCTGACACTGATGCTTATACAAACTATGATGTGTCTTTCTTTTGGTTAAGAGACCCCTCGCCCCCTCACCCTCACCCCACGACGTTGGTCTAGTTGGTGGGAGCTAAAAGGAGATCCTTTATTTTAGGAGACAGAGCATCCTGCCCAGTATGTGTATGGCAGGCAGGGGTGAGAGTGATAACTAATCCTGATTGGCTAAAGCCAGTCAAGTTAAATCTACTCCCCCTTGCCTTGCCAGTGATTGGTCTAAAGGTTGACATGTGACCCATTTCTAGCCAATGAGACATAAGGGGGTTTTTCTGTTGGGTAGCTCCTGGGAGATTCTCACTTAATAGATAAGAGCCAGCTAGGAGCAGACCTCTTTGTCCCACTGCCTACTTTGAATATAGTTGCACAAGTCAACTTGAGACCATAAGCAACATCGGAGATGGCAGAGCAGAAAGACTGAGACAGGTTGCTTGGGTACTTTGTAACATTGTGGGATTATCGCATATCCATCCAACCTGGAACTGCCTTCCCCAGGCTCCTTGCTATATGAGATAATTACATTTTGTCTTTATTGTTTGTTAATTTCAGTCAGGTATACTGTTACTTGCAACCGAAGCATGCCTAATCAGGATATGCATTATATTTTCTTTTAAAATAAGCATTTAACTGCCTAAAAACATCCCCTTGCAGTTCCCTATAGTTTCTAAACAAGAGAGTACAAGATAAAAATTCAGAGCTCTGCATTCTAGGGGAGTGCAAGGGAGAGAGGGATCGGGCTGACCAGAGTGCTCAGGAAAGTCTTCACAGTGCATATGGTACTTGGACCAGGACTTGGGCTGTGGGTAAGAGAAGAACAGGCAGATGGAAATTGTCAATGCACATCACATGCAGGCGGAAGGTCCCAGTATAAGCAAATGACAGCCAGTCCTTTGGATACCGTAAAGGACTTGGATTCCAGTCTGTAATTAAACTCCTGAGTGTTACACGTCTCATGGATCCCACAGAAACCTTGTTCTTTCAGTCTTCCGGCACTCCCTGAGGACGATTGTAGGGAGCAACACATCAACGGTCCTCATGGATTCCAAATCTAGGCTGTGGTGTGTGCCTTTGCTCTTTGTTGGGTGGGTTCCCTGGGTTCCTAATTTACCTTCTTCCTGAGACCGAGAAACTCTGTCCTCCTTCGTGGTCAGAGGTGGTCTTCATTTTGGTGTCAAGGGACCAGACCAACATTCTGGAAATTTCCTTCATGGTCCTAGAGGGTTCCTCTAAGCCAATGGTACTCCTGGTAGCCTGTGGCAAATTTTCCAACTTCTAGGTGTGGTCAGGCTCCTTAAATTGTCTAACACTATTGCTGATGAAAAATGCCATACATGACAAAATATTGTGTTTTTAAGTGACCTTCAACTGCAAAGCCAGACGCTGTGGCCGGAGAAGAAAATCTGGTTTCTCTACTACTAAGAGTTATGTGGCCTTCGTTGGATAGATCACTTCATATTTTGGGACTTCATTTTCTTCATTTATAAGAGATGAGTCACTGGGGCTTTTCTAAACTAAAATCATCCTTGAAGTTGTTGTTTATCATTGCTGCTCTTTCTAGATACTGAAATCACAGGATTTCTACTTTTTTTCTCTGACACTACCATTTTTTTTTTTAAAGCCGGAGAACATTTTAAACACAGGGAACCAAATAAGCAAAAGCAAGCCACAGCTTGCCCAGCGAGGCAGGAGGAATTGTGGCCACGGGAGGTCCCCGGCCGGTCAGCTGCCTGTCACCTTCTGCCTCCTCTAGCTTTTTTACTGTATAGCCCCTTATCTGTGCATTCTTCCTGGCCCAGAGCTCAATCTGATCATGTGGAATCATTGAACAGGGACAGGAAGAAAGCATCCCTTGCGCTCCAGAGAGGCAGGAGTCATCCTCTGCTGATCTGTCAGAGCCTTTGGTAGGGTCCTGATGTTGACTGTAGTCACTTTCAGCTCTGCTGAAGGAAGTTAAAGGGAGGTTTGATCCACACATGCAAAGTGCGACAGGGGCAGCTCCATGGTGACAGTGGCAATTAGTAGGAAACTCAAGGAAAGGCGATCTCGGTAGGAGAGGAGAATGGGGGGGCCTTCTCCCAGGTGAGATTCTCCCATCGCTGTCCCCCTTGGTGGGTTATGGTTTTTGCTTATCAAAGGAGCTGATGGGTTTTCTTACAGAAAGTGGGGAACTTTGTGCTAAAACTTCAGTAATAGGGGCCCATGGAGAGCAAGAATGGGCAGCTGGACCAGGGCAGAATGGAAAGGAAAGGAAGCAGGGAAACATGACAATATGACCTGGTCCCCACAGGGGATGGCTAGGAAATGCAGCAGTTACTCAGGGTCAGGTCCTGGCAGACACACAGTGGAGGGCTCCTAGTCCAGAGGATGGGGTCAGCAACTGGAGCCTCTAAACATCAGGGAACACCTGAAGTCCAAGAGGAGACAGGGGCTCCAGCACTGCCTGAGGGTAAGGATAAGAGGGTCTACCCCAAAGGGACAAAGCTAGGAAGGATAGACAATGGGTTAGGCCATTCAAGACCCAGTCCCGAGGGAGATCTGGAATTTGAGGGCCGGACAGTCAACCCCACTGCAGGTGCAGGAAGATTAGTGAGGGAACCTGCAGAAGGGCATTGCTAAGGTAATAACAGCTAATATTTATTCAGTGTTAATTTCAATCCAGGCACTATGATAAATTCTTTTCTGGATTCCTCTTTTAATCTTCCCGGCAACCATATTATGTTATCCCTGCTCTAAGGGATAGACTTATCTAAGGGCGGGACCCAGGGATGTGAAGTGGTTTGCTCAAGGTCATATACCCAGCAAGGGGCAGGGAGGGCTGGAAGCTGCCCCATACCAGGAGGGGCTCTTTGCTCTCTACTTAGCTTTATGTTGCTTTCTGGTTTCAGGTGACCTTCTACCCAAAGGTGGTGACCTTCATCTGACTGCGATTTGAACTGACTTGCAGGCAGAACCATCCTTCCTTCCCCTGACTGATCAGATCATCCCACACTGACCCAGTGGATGAAGCGGTGGGGCTACAGGAACCAGCTCTTTCCTTCTGTCTGCTAGGCTTGGGTTTAAGAGACCAGAAGGGTGGGAATTGGGGGGAACATGAGGGGGCTACTGGGGAGGGGTGGGGGGGACTGCTCAGGGGAGAGTCCAAGTCTCTGCCTCTTTTCCTCCATCAGATCAGGTGGTTGAAGTAAGTCATCTCTGAAGTCCATTTGTACGCTAACATTTTATAATTTTATCTTTTATCTCCACCAGTCAGTCTTGTGGAATCTCTTTCTTTCTCTAACCATTGGAACCTCTCTTTTTCATATGTTCAGAAAAAATGGCCAATTGTCTTGCAATATTGTCTCCCTGTTTCTAAAATTGTCTCTGATGCTTGCCAACAAATCCCTTTCTTCAAAAACATAGTTTTTAATAAATAATATTACCATGAACCATCTTTAATAAATTTTAATAAATATCATGAAGAAAGGGGATTTCAAAACTGGTGCATTTTTCTCTTCTCTGCCATCAGATAGTATTTTCTTTTTAAAGAGATTTTCCTATTTTCTTCTTTTTCATTTTTGATCTTGTTTCTACTTATCTGTGTTACTTCTCAACACAGCTGTAGTTTTCAAATCAAGTGGATTTTTAAAACTGTAAGCTGTCTCCTCTGTGATTACTTTACATTTATTCATACCTCTTTATCAGCAAACTTTGGATTTGCTAGAAACTCATGCCAAGGACACATTTCCTCACGACTATCCATGACACCAAAGTTCTGGTCACCGTCCCTCTTTTCTCTCTAGCTTTTTTCCTAGGCTCAGATCCTAAAACTTAGTTTGAGCTGATAGTTTGTGTGTTCTTTTCTTTCTTTCTTTTTTAAAAAGATTTTATTTATTTATTTGAAAGAGACCATGAGAGAGAGAGAGAGAGAGAGCAGAAGCAGAGGGAGAAGCAAACTCCCTGTGGAGAAGGGAGCCCTGATGTGGGACTCAGTCCCACCTGAGCCAAAGGCAGATGCTTAACCAACTGAGCCACCCAGGTGCCTGATAGTTTGTGTTTTCAATTTCAGATGAGGAAAGAAAAAAGTATTTTTATTAAGAAAACACTTTAGGGGCACCTGGGTGGCTCAGTGGGTTAAGGCCTCTGCCTTCAGCTCAGGTCATGATCCCAGGGTCCTGGGATCGAGCCCCGCATGGGGCTCTCTGCTCATCAGGGAGTCTGCTTCCTCCTCTCTCTCTCTCTCTGCCTGCCTCTCTGCCTACTTGTGATCTGTCAAATAAATACATAAATCTTAAAAAAAAAAAAAAAAAGAAAATACTTTAAATATATACATAAGAGGGGGGTCTGGCTGGCTTAGTCAGTACAGCATGCAACTCTTGATCTCAGGATTGTGAGTTTGAGCCCCACATTGGGCATAGAGATTACTTAAAAAATAATAGTAAAAATCTTTTAAAAAACACATAAGAAAAATAGAAATGTATATAAATTATATGCCCATGACTCAGCTTCACATTATCAATGTATGTCCTAAGCTGCTTCATCTTTACTCCTCTTGGATAATTTTGTTTTTTGGGTTTCTTTTTAAGATTATATTTATTTATTTGAGAGAGAGAGCATGAGAGGGGGGAGGGTCAGAGAGAGAAAGAAGCAGACTCCCCACCAAGCAGGGAACCCAATCTCCAGGATCATGACCTGAGCTGAAGGTAGTTGCTTAACCAACTGAGCCACCCAGTTTCCCTCTTCTTGGATAATTCTGAACCAAATCTCAGATGTTCTATTGTCATCTATGATTACTTTAGTCAGTGATACAAGAGAATTTTATTTAATAATATTTTAATTTTAATAAATTAATTAAAATTTTAATAAGTTTTATTAAATAATAAACTTATTTAGCTGGGATTTGTATTTCAGCAAGAAATGTAAATATTTCACACTAATATTTGAGTTGATGCTTTGGACATTGATATGTCTAAAACTAAAACTTTATGTCTAAAACCAAGATTTGTCTGTCATATATTGACCCTAACTTTTTTTCTCTTATGTTGATAAGCAGGAGTTGTACTCTGAAATACAGAAACAGTGATCCTGAGGAAATTTTCATTATAAACGTTTAGACACACGCAGTTTACAATGTCTTTCAAGTGCTAATTGGAAGCTGTGCTCTCCGTTTAGCTAGAACTCTATTTTATGGAATACTCCTTTTTCAGCAGAAAAAAACCTAAAGCCACTTGGGATACTCAGTTTTTCCATCCACCATAGGGTTAGGTGAAATTGCGGGGCGAGGAGGGGCTACGGCAGGGGGAGGGGTCTCACTTTCCTACAGATGGCAGATTTGCCAGTTTCACATCTGCTGATGACTTAGAATATTGCTGCCCCCGCCCCGCCCCCCGTGTTTCTGCATTCCCGCTGACTTCTGGTTCAGATGGGCCCGTGGGCTTGGGCAGAGTGGCCCGGGTTTCTCCCGTGACTTCTGCAGCAGCTGAGACAGAAGTACGTCTGGGAGGAGCCTGGAAGAGACGCAGGAAGGAAAGGGATGGTCTTCCACTGAAGCTGCCAGCAGACCTGCCCTGAGGCTGTGCCTGGGGTTAGGAGAACTTTTGAAAAAGGAAGGTCGAAGATGGATAGCTCTGCTGGTCACCCCTACTTACTCAGAAGTGGAAGTTAGATCCATGGCTTTTAATAAACCTCCTAGTCATGGCCCCGCCATTACACAAAACTCAGACATTACATTTAGATGTGTAACATTTTTGCCCAGTGTTAGGGTATGGCAATCTGATGGTTATCACTTCAAACCCTGCCTTGGCTCAAGAGGAAATAAAGTAGGTTGCTTTTCATTGCCCACTCACCTCAGCCTGCCTGAAGCCAAGTCCTTCGCACCCCTCCCCTCCTTCCCCTTCCTTGCTCACCTCCCCAGCTCGTCTTCCCTCCTCCTCCTCTTCTTCTGCCTCCCCTTTCTCTCCATCCTCCCTTCCTCTTCAGCTCCCCTTCTTCCCCTTCCCTTTTCTTCTTTACCCCTCCCTCTCCCGTACCCTCTCTCTCTTGCTTTCCCTCCCCTTCTCTCATTTACCCCTTCCCTTTCTCCTTTACCCCTCCCATCCTCTTTCCTCTCCCTCCCTTCTCTTCCTCCCCTTCTCTCCTCTACCCATCCCCTTCCCCTCCTCTTCCCTTATCCCCCTTCCCCTATTCTCTCCTTTACCCTCCCCTCCTTTTCCTCCCCACTTCTCTTCTTTACCCTCACCCCTCCTCACCCTTCTTCTCCCCTTTACCCTCACCCCTCCCCTCCTTTTCCACCCCTCTTCTCTCTTTTATCCTCACCCCTCCCCTTCTTGCTCTCCCTCTTTTCCCCCTCCTTAGCACCCTCCCAATGTCCCCATCCTGGCAATGCTCACTATCTTCAAGTCCTCCTTGGATCCCTGGAGTTCTCTTGGGCCCCTCCCTCTTTCTCCACTCCACCCCTGTTCATTTCCCTGGACATCCCTTCTCAGAACTGCTAACCAGCCTCAAAAAGAAGCCAAAACCCTGAATAAACCCAAGCGAGATAAACAGCAGCAGCACCAGCTTACGTGAAGAGCAGGTGGTCAGGAAGAGAGTGAAGCCCGTGGAACAGAAAGGAGAAGAGTAAGGATGTTGGCAGCCAATGTCCCCTCTGGAACTGGAGCAGAGCTTAGCAGCACCCCTCAGATCAGACCCTGAGTGCGCCTGCCCTGAGAGCTCAGCAGGGGTCCCTACAGGTCTGTGAGCCTGGGCTTCTTAGACCAGGTTAACTATTGAATGAAGAAGCATTGCCAGGTGGGGGGTTTTCATATAACACAGAGGGTTTATAAGATCATTTGGTTCTTGTAACCAGCCATACACATTTATGCTCCGTGGTGTGAGCCGCAGAGTATCATTTGTCTTTGGTTTGAGCTGAAGCTCCCTGATTCAGGTGAGGGTGAAATTCCTGGTAGAGCCCCGGTTCCGAGAAGCTGAGTCGCTCCACACTTGGTCCACCGTAGGAAGGTGAGGCCTTGGCTTCCCTCCTGTCTCTCCCACTGGTGCTTCCACACCATTATTCAGTCTTGAATATTAAAGCTGTTGGTCTAACCAGCACTGAGCCTCTGAATGGGGACTAGAAAGAATCCTCAAGAGAATGTTTGTAGCTGATAACAAGAGAGAGTGTCTGGTTTTGCGGGAGATGAAATGTTCTTTTGTATGCGAGCAGGAAGCAAGTAGATAGTCTACTTCAATAGCTTTTTATACCCACCAGGCATGCTGAAATTGATCTTTTCCATCACGATTATCTATAAAACCTCTTTGGTTAGTGGTTCAGTTAGAAGAGTGCCAATAACCCATTCTCATTCAAAGGCATTATCTCTTTGGAGGGAAGGGAGCTGAGAGCCAAACCTTTATTCCCCATAATTTTGCTTAGGTATTCGCTTAACTAAATACTAAAATTTAAGCTAAAAATAAAATCATGAACAAAACCTTGCAACAATTTGTAGGATCGTGAATTCTTTGCGAGGAGGCTAACAGAGCTGCCAAAATAAGAAGCAGGAAGCAAACTGCTGACTATAATTAAAAGCTTGCAACTTTCCAAAAGGAGAGTTGAGGAATTTGAGGAGGGTCATTCTTAATGCCGAATATCTGGGCATAAATGAAGTTAGATTGACTTGACTGTGACTCTTTAAGCCTTATTTACTTGTTTCTCTTTTAACTTCAAGTAATTGAACAATATATTAGCACTGTGGGGTGGCATCTTAAAATTATGAAGGCTGTTTCAGTTGTCCATGGAGTACTTGTGGCTTTCCAAATAAACTCAATGCAGAGTAGATAGTCTATATGTACTGATGTAGTATATAGCACGTATATAAGGTGCTTGTCTCTCTTGGTGTTTACAAAATCAAATGACATTTTTAAAGTTCAATTACATGTTTGTAGGTTATACTATGGGCTACTTTCCTCCGGAGTCAGCTAAGTGCCTGTCCCTAGAAGCCCTCCTGAGCTCCCACCTCTTCTCTGCACCCATGAGGACCCAAACCCCTCTCCACACTGTGGTCTGTGCCCTGTATTGTCATGGTCTCTTTACCTGTCAACCTCCTCTCCAGATTCTAAGCTCCTTAGAAGGCAGAGATGGTGTCTTCCCATCCCAATGCTTTTAGCCCCAACATACTGCCTGGCCCCTGGGAGGTGTTGCAGAAAGCCAATGCTGAGGGCTTCTCCTTGGGAGGGAGCCTGGGAGTGACAAGCAGCTCCGAGGTGAGGCAGAGAGACACCTTGGCTCTTCTAGTGCTCCTGGACGTGTTTGAGAAGGATCAGCTGTCAGCTTCCAGTAATTCATATTTACTATTTGCTCATGGGTCCACGATCCAGGTTTGGGGGAGGCAGAGAAAAGGAGCCAGGGAGAATGGTGAGGAACGTTGGAAACACAGAGAAGGCTAGTGAAGCTGGCAGGGAGCCATGACTCCAAGAGGTCGTCCTTTCTTCCCAACCAGGAGGGGCGAGGGGCTGCGACTTGGGCTCCAAGGCGCCAGGTGTGGGTTTGCAAGTTGCCTGCATGGGGCAGTGGGTGGCTGGGGACCTGTCTTCCCTCCGGTGCCTATAGGTGTGGCAACTCCGGGTTGCCCAACCTTCCCAGGCAGGGAGGTAGTCCAGTCCTACAGGAAGAGTCGCTGGTCCCGTTTAGGAGCCATCACAGTCCCTTTTATCAAGACCAACCATCTGGCAGGTTCCAATAGAACAATTTTTCAAACCAGCGGTATTTATAAATACAAGACTGGGCTGCTCCGTGGAGTCTAGGACGATTTCAGTCTTTAAGGTAATGGAGACATAATGGAGGAACAACGTGGAATTAGTGTCATCGCGAGTGATCTAGTGCCTCAAGTCAATTTCATCGGGTTTTGTTCGAAGAGTAGCAGTCACTCATCTTGCGTAGCAAGATGCCATTAGAAAGATTTTTTTTTTTTTTCTTAAGCATTTAGGAACTAAAGCTCAAGTGCTCGACCCTTACAAGTTGCAGGAGCAGTTTCACGCCTTAGCTTTTTAAAAGGTATCCTGATGTTGTTCGTTGTGTTGCTTCTAGGAAGCACAGGGTTTAGGAAGTGAATTGGGCGGGTGCATCTCTGCCGCCGAAAGAGACACAGACGTCCTCCCCAGGGACCTGAGAGAGTTCTCTGTCTTCTCGAAGGTGCCGGGCAAGCGTCCGGTTCCCTCGGATGCTCCCGGTCCAGTCCCTGTGCAGAGGGTCTCCGGCGCCTTCCTAGACGTCTGGGGACGATCTGGAGGGTCTGGGGCAGCTAGACCAGGCGGTAAGAACTAGGAAGAGGAGGGAGCCGGGCTGCGCCTAGCCCCTCCGTGCCAAGGACACCGTCGCGGAGACGCGGCCAGCTTCCCAAGGATCGGACTTTCCGCCCCCGGGGCTGGGCGGCGGAGCTCCTGCCCGGTCCCCCTTCCCTGCTTCGGGCGGTCCCCAAAGGCTGAGTAAGCCGGGAGGAGGGAGGGAGACGGCAAGGATTTCCTGAGCGCTAAGGGAAGGAGGAAGGGACCCGGGCAGAGGGCCGGGAGCAAGGACCCTGAACCTGCCGGGGCCGCCTCCGGGCGGAGTAGCCAGCGCCTCCCCACGAGCGCTCGCGCTCGGTCCCGACGCGCGCTCTGCCCCCAACTACCCGCCCCCCCCTTCCCCCCGAGAGCCGCAGGGAATCAGGTCCCGGAGGAAGAGGGTAGGTGGGGAGGCGGATGAGGGGTGGGGGACTCCTTGACGTCACTGGAAGGAGGTGCCGGGGTAGGAAGTGGGCTGGGGAAAGTTTATAAATCGCCCCCGCCCTCGGCTCCTTTTAATCGAGGTCCTCTGAAGGCTCGGAGCGCGCCGGGCGGACACTCCTCGCGGCTCCTCCCCGGCGGCAGCAGCGGCAGCGGCGGCTCGGAGCGGACTCCGGGACTGGAGCGCAGCGGCCAGAGGACGCCGAGCTGCGAGGATTACCCGGGGAAGTGGTTGTCCCCCTGGTTGGAGCCGCGGAGAGGGGCGCTCTCGGCGGAGGGCCGGAGCGCGAGGAGGCAGATTCGGGCGGCTGTGGGTCTGTGGCCCGCGAGCGGCGCGGGGAGCGGGCTAGCAGGCCGCGTCGCGCTCACCATGGTCAGCTGCTGGGACACCGGGCTCCTGCTGTGCGCGCTGCTTGGCGGTCTGCTGCTTACAGGTGAGGCGAGGTCGGGTCCAGAGGCCCCCGCGGGGCCGGCGTGGGGCGGCGGGCGGGCACACCCTTGGGGCTGGGGCCGGGTGCACACGGGGAGGTGAAGCTGCAGCCGCGTGGAGCGAGCCTCGCTGGGAACCTGGGACGCTAGTTGTCGTGGGCACGCCTGGGGCCGCGGCGCCCTTCTCTTCCGTTGGGCAGGCAGTGCAGGCGTCTCGGAGAGTCGCCGGCGGAGGTCCGCGGGCATCGGCGCCCTGAACGGCTGCCGACGCAGCGCTCGGGTCTGCCCTGGGGCTGCCCCTTTGCGGCTGCAGTGGCCGAGCCTCTTTGCCCAGCTGCCGAGTCGGCTCTCCCTTCCCGGGCGCTGGGAGCACCGCGCGCCCGGACCTCCCTGACCCCCACAGCCTGCTCCCCGGCGGTCTGGCGCGGGTCGGCAGGGCCCACGGGAGCCCGGAGCAGTGGCTTCTAGAAAGCCCGCCACACTGCCTGGGGGGCTGGGACGAGGCCAGGGCATTGGCGAGGTTGAGCATCGGCCACGACGTCGTGCCTCCTGAAGGGAGGAGGAGAGCCCCCTCGGAAGGGGTCGCGTGCCTGCCGGTAGCCGACAGATCCCAGGAGAGGGCAAAAAGCTGGTGTCCTTCGACCCACTTCGGGCCCGATTGCCCCCAGGAACGTTCCAGCCGCTTCTCCTCCCGGCTGCTTGCCCACCGGCGGGCAGAGCGCGCTGCGCGCAGCCACCCGGGTGGGGCCTCTGCGGCCGGTCCAGCCTAGGTCGCCGACCTGAGTGAACCTGGCCAGGGCAGTGGAGAACCCAAATACCGTTAAGTTTTGGAATTGCAGGCCTAGTCTTTAAATTCCCAGAGAAGAGAGAGACGATTTGGACCAAAAGATGCAGTTTGAGGAATCGGCGAGGTCCGCCCCTTTGCTGGGAATTCGAGAAACGCGCGGCAGAACAGTCCGGGGCCCGGGAGGTTATATCGCTGTAGTTCGGAGGTTGCCCCGCACCAGGGCGTCAAAGCCCGAGGGGACTTAGGGGCCCAGATTTGCCTTTTCTGCCCATTGGGGCTGAGTGGCCAAGTCCTGCGGTTCAGTCCCCATTGGCGCGGAGAGCCGTATTTCTGGAGAAAAGATATAATAGGAAATAAAGTACAGTAACATAAACAAGTTATTGCAGTAATTCCAGGGAAGGAAAAAGTCAGTAGGGTTGAGCGAATTTTTTTAAGTGCTTGTTAAACCCCCAAAGCAGTAACTGTTAAAAAACATTCTTTCTCAGTGGGAAGACTAATTAGATCCTCGGTTTCTAAAAAAACAAGTAATGGTTCCGATTAGGTTGGCGAAACCATTAAGCTGGAAGGTACGCGAAGCCCTCATGTCTGGGAACTCGCTGTAAGTTGGGGAAGTCGGTAACATAGCTATATTATATGAAATATTGCCTTTCATTTAAAAAATTTTTTTTTGGTTTTGAAAAGTCACTTATATTGAAGTATAGTTGCTCAGAGCACTTAAGTAACTTCTGAAGTCCATTCACCTGTTCTGTAAAGATAAATGTAGGTTAATTACTGCAAATCCAATGAAGGGAAAAGTATATGTTTCACTGGCTTTCCTGCTTCACACAAGTACATCTTTACTTTTGTTTCAAAAAAGTGGCTGACCAGTGGAGTATAGTTCTGTTGGTGATGAGGACCAATTTAGATCGGTGCAAGCTTTTCAGAAACCTGAGTAAGATTCTCTTGAAATTTCTTTTAGATTTTATTTCCCTTAAATGAGGCAGAAACGTTGAGACTCTTGTTTGATTTTTTAAAAATTGTGTATGTGTTATTACAAGAAAGCAAGGCAAAACATGAGCGAGGTGAGAACCTCCTTACCTACGGGGTTAGGGACTGTTGTTATCAATGGTCCGGGGGTGTAATTCTTGAAGCATGGCTTTGTAAACCACAGGCTTGTGGCTGGTTAACAGAGAACTCACAGAACAGTCAGCTGCCTACTTTGTAAATTGCATCAGGGCTTTCAGACTAAACCCAGGGGCTGCGAGGGGCTGCTTCTCCCGGAAGTGGTGTCCAGAAAGAGGCCAAGTTTCTGCTCTGTGGATTTATCAGGAGTCTGCTCACTTTCAGGTGCCTTTGAATATTTGTGAGTCATTAATATTTTGAGTGTGTGTGTGAAGGTGTGTGCATGCACTGAGATATAAAATAACCAGAAGCTCAGACAAAAAGATAATGCATCTCCCTCTAAAGATTACATTTACCTGCTTCCAAATATCCTGAGAAATTAAAAGATGACAGTAATTTGGGTATTTTCAAGTCCTCTGTATTGCAATCTTTCCCTCTAAAAAGAACACCTCCCTTACTCTGGCTCAAAGTCTTGTTTTCTTACTTTTAAGGCACCATGTCTATGATTAAAGCCACAGGCCCCTTTTTCCTGTCCCCATCTTTTGGGGGTTTTTGAGCAGCTGATAGTTACAACTAACTAACTGGAAATGTGTGACTTCTGAATCTTGTGAGGGAAATTTACATTAATAATACAAAGTTGAAATGTGCATGAAAATAATACTTCCAAATACAATATAATAAATCTTTCGTAGTAAAGCTAATTCTACATGGCAATTTTTGTTGTTTTCTCGAAGGTTTAGGAAGCTACACTTTTTTGGTAGTGGTTTTCTATATTGCATATTTGGACTATTAATTAGTTAGCACTTCTGGCAGTCCATGTGGGGAGGTTCCCCCCTGATGGGTCCTGTTGCCAATGGACTACAGGTAGTCACCTGGTCTATTCCTTAATATTTTTACCTAGTTTGTTTATTGTTATTTTAAGTTTCTTTCTTTCCCTGTTGAAAATTCTATAACAGGCTCTCCACTTTCTTCCCTGGTGATCTCTAAGTGGATTTTTCGCTTTCACATGTGAAAGTCAGAAGTTAGAATAGATACCTATTTCTAATGCCCCTTCCCAATTCTTTAAGACTCAGTGAATGGTTCCAAGGAGTAGACTGAACACAGTGTGTCCCTTTTTCTCCTGCCCTTACACATTTGCATGTAAAATAGATGATAAGCCAGGTAATGCCAGAGCACTGCTATCAATAATCACATTGCATTTTCTTTTTCATCCACCAGCTGATTAACTAGCTCTTCAATGGGTTGCAAGAGCTAAGTTGTTAGGTTGTCTGAACCAGTAGTAATCATAGGCTTTTTTTTTTTTTTTTTTCCTTTTTCCAAACAGAATCCTTAACTCTAGGAACTAAACTCTACTTCCTGACTCTGGTTACATCACCTCTTCTAAAAGGCCATCAGTCATTTTAAACTCAGAAGAATTTCTTGTTTGTTTGTTTAAGTTAATTCTCACATATTTGATTCAAAAATAACTTCATTTCAAAAATTTCAGATTGCCACAGGGGCGCTAAGCCTCTTACTTAAAATTGGACCTATTTTATATGATCTTTTAGAAGCAACCAAATAATCACTTTGTTCTTACCAAATGTATTGAGACATTCTAAATCTACTTTGAACATGTGTAATATAGCAGTTGAAAATATGTTGCCAAAAAATGGGTTTTAAATTGACCAAGGGAAAAAAAATGCAGTGTCCTGGAGGAAGGTTAGCCAACCTACTTCAGGGTTGTGCCAGCTGTTTACCCTTGGTTTGGGAAGTTCTGCAAAGCAAGAACAAACTGAGATGTGTATGCAAGTGGGCATAAGAATGGAGAGAAAGTGAAAGAAGCTCTCTTGGCACTTGGGTGTTAAATGCAAAACTTGCTGGTGTTGGGTTTTTGGTGCAGTTGCACGGTTGGGAGTTTATTGGATATCAAGTAAATACAGCCTTTCAGAGTATTGGTCATTGTGGAGAGGAGAGGAGGGACTGTGAAATGACACCAGACCTAATTTTTTTTAAACAAAAATATATTATGAGGAATGGTTAAGAGCATTAAAAGCATCTGTTGCATTGCTTTAAATAATTTAATAGAAGAGGATAGTCCCTTCCATTCCACTGGTCTTAGTATACCAGTGAGGCTTGTAAGGAATGACAAGATCTCTTGCCAAATGCTTTCCAGGATTATTGTTGATTCCTCACACACTTGGGTGCCTTGGAAATTGCATGCTGCTGGTGACATTACTGGATTTTATACCAGATTGAGGGAGGGGAAGGAAATGGGAGGAATGGGGTAATTGAGGGAAGGATTGAGAGGAAAGCCTCTGGCTTAACATCTGGGACTGCAGGGGGGTTTCATTAAGGAAATGGTTCCATTGAGTCTGCTGAAGATAGTGGACTAGATTTCCTGCATTGCTGCTGGGGCGGATGTGGGGGGATGTCAAGAATTCCTGGGGATTTCCCATCAGTCTCGGTAAGCTGGATGCCTGAGAGCCATATCTGATTCTTGCTCCTTTCCTTGATTTTCAGTCCTTGCGAGACCTGATCTTGTCTCTCAGACATACAGGTTGTGAGGGCTAGATGGAACCTCATAGATCCAACATACTCATTTCAAAGATGAGAAAACCCACCCAGAATAGTGTTCCCCCCAACCCCCACCCCCGCCCTGCAAGTTCAGTAGCTGGCTGGTGGCAGACCCAGGCATAGAATCTGATGGTCCCAGTACAGATAATACTTTTTCTTCATTTCTGTCTTTCCTCCACCCCAAGCAGGGTAGAGATGTTCAAACATTTGCCGAAGGACATTATTACAGCGCTCACGTTTCTTTTTAAATGTCAGGATCTTTCTCAAATGTGGAATTTTCTTCTATTTTCTTATAGCCCACAAGGGCTTGAGATTAAGAATACCAAAATTACGGCTGCTTAGTAGTGCACTGACAGATTTGGTGAGCAGATTGGTTCTCCTTGTGACCCTTCTTTTGAGCTGCTGTGGTTTAAATAGTTGTAGCCTACATGACTAGCCTTGTTTCTCACCACTTCCCCCCACGCACCCTGTGACCCAGCTATGCAAGCCCTTCCCCAGTCAAAGAAATTACTCACCATTCTTAGGATCGGCCTTGTGCATTCATCACTCCGTGTTCGTGCCCTTTTTCTTCAAGACCCCTTTCCTCCTTCTGCATTTCCTCCTCCCCTGCCTTCAAAAGCCTTTCAAAGCTCCGCAATCACCATCTCCTTGAGTTCCTCCTTATAGCTGCAGACACAATCTGTGGTTTCTTCTGCTCCTATAGGTACCCTCCTCTATAGAACCCTTATGTGTACCCCTTTCTAGTTGTTTTCACCTTGCATCGTTACTATTTCGTCCCCTTGCTCTCTGATCCCCGGCACCAAGTGCATATGCCCAGCACAGAGGCCCTAGGTAAGTGCTGGAATGAGTCAGTGATGTCGCCACGCAACCATTTCCAGGAAGAAAGCTCTCAGGGCCAGATACGAATTTATCCCATTATATTAATGTGCTCCCGTCTGTCTAGTTGGCCTCAGTTACAGTGGACTCCTTAGAAGGCTTGCTCCCAAGAGATAATGTTGGTCTGCAATGATGACATTGTAGCAAGTGGCTAAAATGTAGGAAATCAGCTAGGATCTTCAACCTCCGAGATCCCTCTCTCCTATAATCCTCTCCTTTTTTGTCCTGATGCTTCACTGGGGACTCAAAGCCACCAAAGCTGGACTTCAGTCTACACAGAAGTTCTGTCATAGCCTCTGTTGATGAGGTAGTGCTGCGGTTTTGCCCAGCAGCACATTATACAATTTTTTAAAAACAACAGTGCTCTCAGATTTTATGGTTTGCCTTACTCATCCTTTCCTAGACTCAAACCTGAGTCCCTGGATGCTGGGCAGTGATATAAACCCAATGACAGAGACCTGGCCACACTCAGCCCTGATGCTCCATTTCCATTAGGGCCATTTGCTATGGGACCAGGCTAGTCTGCTGGAGTTCCTCTTTCCATGGGATGGGCTCTTCTTGACCCTTCATGCAAGTTTGTTTCTGGCTGGACCACTCTACTAGGAAGGTATGAGACCTGTTCTTCTAAAAAACCTGAATCCCATGATTGGGGAGCCTGGTGGTCCCTTCCTTCCATCACCCCCTCCCCCACACTCTGAACATGCCCACAGAATTATCCAAAACAAGCTTCTCAGGCTGTATTCCATGGTTCAGTAGCAGCAGCCCCCGGGAACTTAATGAATCTGAGAGCCTGTATATTAATAAAGTCCACTGGCATTTTCTTTGCACATTAAAAATGGAGAAGCACAGGTTTTAGCAAAGGATTCTTAGCTCTGGTGTCAGGATCTAGTTCCTTTTCATCTTCATCCTAAAAAAAGATGGCTAAGGGACTAGACCCGGGCCAGCCAGGAGCCTCTTCTGGCTCCCACATTATGCTTGTGCACCGTCTTCTCCTGGGAGACCTGTGTCCTTCTTGAAGATTCTTTTTATAAAATCTTAGATGTAGCTTGGACCTGTAATCCAAGGAAACAGAGGTGGTGGTCTTGAAGGATACCACAGTTAACCAAATCATGGGTGGCAAGATCAAGTTCTTAGAAAATAACAGACTCGGTGAAAAAAAAATAGTAAAAATGGCATTAAACAGATATGTTTCAACCGTAAGTAAAAGTTTTATGAGGTATTTGCTTTCAGAACAAAATTGGTGACATCACGCAACAAAGGTAAGTGTCCTTCTCTGGAATCTTAGCGGTCAGGGAGGCATCGCTGTCCCATTGTGTCCTGCTACCCTGACAACAGGTTTTTTGGGCGCTTCTTACTGGCTTGAAATCCAGTGTGTTTGTACTCGTTCTTCCTCGTCTCCTATCGCAAATCTTGGCAAACGCCTTTGTCTTTGTCACAGACTACCACAGTGCCTACAGGCACTTTTCCTCTGCCTGGTCTTCTAACCTATTTAACTGATGGAGTGTGAATGAATTTCCTTTCAAGCCGCAGACCCACCCATGTGGTCCCCACAAGCCAAGCTATAACAGTGATCAGATGCTCCTGTTGAAAGGGGCCCGAAGTGAGCCTTATTATATAAAGGAAAAGCCTTTGCTTTCGTTATACACAAATATGAAACCACTTAAACTCAAGGCTACCTTTAGCAAAACCCTGATTAGTAATTAATCTGCCAGTTGATTTCTGTGAAGCCCTTTGCGTTTGCCTGAGGTCATGGTCCCCAGCGTTGGTTCTACATTAGAATCATCTGGGGAGCTTTGAAACCTCTCTTGCCCTGGCTGCACCCCTCACCAATTTAATCACAATCCCCTGAGTGGGAGCCAGGCATCGGTGATTTTTAAAGCTCCCAGTGATTTCAGTGGGCAGCCCGGGCTTAAGAACCTCATATTTTATCATCCACCCCAATCACCTGGAGAGCTTACAACACCACAGTCCTGGGCCCCACCCCAGAGTTTCTGAGGCGGCAGGCCTGGGGCGGGGCTGAGAATTTGCATTTAGAACAGGTTCCCCTGGGTGGCTGGTGCGCCCAATTCAGAGACCACAGTGGGAGAGCCACTGCCCTAGGGGCTGGTTGGAGAGGCCTGGCCACCTGGGAGACCCACGTGCCAATCCGTAAAATGCTCCAAGTTATCACTAGATGTAGGACAAGGTAGAGGAAGCCAGTTACAAGAATTCTTGCCAGGAGGAGTATGTGTTAGTAGCGTGACAGAAGGAATATTAGGATCAAATGCTTGGAGCATGCAACCAAGAGAGCGGGCGAGATTGCCTTCCGAGGAAGGCTCGATCCTCTTGGCAGGTGGGAGGGTGAGTTGGAACCGAATTGCAGGTCTAGACAACAGCGCTGATCGCAGCCTTCCTCTGCCTGACACCTCAGAGCACGCAGGCTTTCCTCCAGATAAACACTGGTAAAATGTCTGCGGCGTCTTGGTGGCAGGTGCCATGCCACTGACCTGTCCAGAGCACCTGCGTACCTCAGACCTGCCTTGCTGCCCTCCGGGATCCCCACGCAATGTGGCTGGAAGCCTTGTGGGGCTCTGCCCCCGTAACTGAGCTGCTTGGCCTCTGTTTCCTTTGCTGGGAATCGGCGTCCCCCGACTTGGGTGGCTGAATTCTTCCCGTTGGTTCTGCTGACTTTCATGGCGCACCAGGGGTCTGTCCCCCTCGGTGAGAGGAGTCGCTGCTTGTGTGGAAAGAGAGCTGGCCTCACCTCATGCCGAACCATGTGCTGGAAACTTCCTTGTTGAACATCAACAATCCCAGCTGCGTCCCTGAGAGCATGTCAGGGTACCTATGGGGCCTTCGAGGCCGAATGGCATATGTGCCATATGTGCTCCATTTGCGCACTTGATGCTCAGATATAGAAGGAACAGATCTTTCACGCACTCTCACCACTGAATCACCCGTCTGGGGGGGCTGAGTCACGGAGGCATTCGTTATCTGCTGCCATGTAGTAGGTTGCCCCAAAACTAATGGCCTTCAACAATAAATCATTATGCCTGCCTGAGTGTGTGGGTAAGGAATGTGGGCGGGTCTCCTCTGGCTCCCTCATGCCGCTGTCCGTCAGCTGGCATTGCCCCTGGGACTTAGGTGCCGGCCATTCCCGGGTCTCCCTCCACACCTGGCGTTTGGCCACTCAGTTGTGTGGCTCAGACTTCTTAACTCAGAAGCAGGGGCGGTCCAGGAGGGTGACTGTGGAAGCCTCCAAGCCCTTGGACGCCTGGACTTGGCCACTCCCACGACACTATTCCCCCACATCTGATTGGTAAAAGCAGGTCCTAACCCAAAGTCAAGGGCTGTGGAAAAGGGCTCCTCTCTTGAAG
Organism: Mellivora capensis; assembly: GCA_004024625.1. NCBI lineage: Eukaryota > Metazoa > Chordata > Mammalia > Carnivora > Mustelidae > Mellivora > Mellivora capensis. Next base: position 84,558 of record PISX010005171.1, on the reverse strand, counting down.
GCAGTAGCTGCACGATATGGTGGCCGTGTTTTCCAGCCACCAACACCCCCCCCCCCCCCCCCCCCCCCCCCCCCCCCCACCACGCAACTGTCAGCACGGGTAGCTTTTTCTTTTCAGTCTAGCTCTTAGGCCGGCTCCTGGCCAAGAAAATAAAAGTGAACAATTCCTTGGGCCTTCTAAAAACTACCTGTGATTGAGGCAGCTGGCCCCCTGGAAGAGCTTCCATTTCATAAATCTTATGACTAGGGGACATCGGTCATGGTTAAGGTATCGTGTCTTGTTGGAGCTGCTTCCTCTGATGGGTACTATGGTCCCAGCAAGGGAGCTTAGTGGGCGCTCAGACTCTGAGGTGGGCAGCCCGCAGCTTCGTTGTACTCATATCAGAGGATCTTTGATGGAACACCTTCTGGAAGATGTGGGGAGGCTGTATGCTTTGAGGAAAGGAGAAAGGAGGACACTAACCACCAAGGGTCATCAGGCCCTTTGACTTACCTATAGGATTTGACTCACTCCTGAGAGGTAGGTACAGTACTCTCAAACACGAAGAAATCGAGGCTGACAGAAATGAACGATTTGCCCTCCGATCGCAGAAGTGGTAAGTAAAGCTGAAATTATTCCGGTCTGCTGTGCCTGACTCCCAGACCCCCTCCACCTGCCATGCCCTGCAGCCTAAATGAAAAGTATCGATGGGAATGTGCCGGTCTTCCCCTTTTTTCAAAACTCTCTCTCCTTGGAGTTTTGCCATCTCCCAAGAATGTGAGACGCTGCTACTACTCCAGCCTGAAGCAGCCTTGGGAAGTTCCACTGTTGCGTGTGGCAGACACCAGCGAAGTCTCCATCAAGATGGGATTGTGGGGGTGCCTGGGTGGCTCAGTGGGTTAAACCCTCTGCCTTCCGCTTGGGTCATGGTCTCAGGGTCCTGGGATTGAGCCCCACATGGGGGGGGGGGTCTCTGCTCAGCAGGGAGCCTGCTTCCTCCTCTCTCTCTTCCTGCCTCTCTGACTACTTGTAATCTCTATCAAATAAATAAAATCTTAAAAAAAAAAAAAAGATGGGATTGTAACCACATGGGTTTTCTGATCCAGGACCTTCCAAAAAAATTCGTCCAAAAGGATCCCCAATGTCAATAAGATTTTTTTTTTTAAGATTTATTTCAGAGAGAGAAAGCAGTGGGGAGAGGCTGAGAGAGAGGGAGAAAGAAACTCAAGCAGACTCTGCACTGAGTGGGGAGCCTGGCACAGGGCTTGATCTCATGACCTTGAGATCATGACCTAAGCCAAAACCCAAAGTCAGGCACTTAACCGATGAAACCACCCAGGAGCGCCTTCTTGTGTGTTTCTTAAAAATATGATTTTAGGGGTGCCTGGGTGGCTCAGTGGGTTAAAGCCTCTGCCTTTGGCTCAGGTCATGATCCTAGGGTCCTGGGATCAAGCCCCGCATGGGGCTCTCTGCTCAGCAGGGAGCCTGCTTCCCCCTCTCTCTCTGCCTGTCTCTCTGCCTACTTGTGATCTCTGTCAAATAAATAAATAAAAATCTAAAAAAAAGAATATGATTTTATATGGGTTTTCAAACTGCTCTCCTGTATGTGGCTTCACACTAATTCAGACTACGTAGAAGGACAGATGGGCCAAACCAGCACTTTGATTCTGGAAAAGTTTTCGTCAGAAAGGTCCTCTGAGAAAGCTGGGGCTGCCCTCTGTATATTGCTTCCAGGAATCAAATGTCTACCTTTCTGTGGACCTTTTAGGTCTCAGAAACCTCAAAGACTTGGAGCTGTTTCTTAATGAGACTGGACTACAGGGAAGGACCCACACACACTGGGGGAGGGGGAGATGCATGCACTGAGCTCTTCCTAAGCACAGGCTCTTCGTAATTATCCAATGTGCACACTTCTAACTTTATTACGTGTTGAAACCCCGAGGTACAGGGAAACTGAGTGATTTACTGAGGATCACACACTTACAAGTGTCCAGCCCAGTGTTCAAACCAGGTCATTCTGATTCTGAAATGGTACTCTTTCTGCCAATGTGTACCCAACATATCTAGAATGACAAAATCTAGGAATGAAGGAAAACCAAAGAGTTTGGCTTCTGGGGTATAGAATTAATCGCTTTATGTCTGTGAGAAAAACACAACTGTCTGAGGGTATTCTCCTAGAGAGAGTTACTTTTCAGTATAGGATAGACACAGCCCAGGTTTTCATTTCTTTTTTCTTTCTCTTTCTTCAAAGCAATTTTCAGATACACAGTAGGGTTAATTATCGTCCTGGTTTTGTACTGTTAGGTTTCCTGATGAATTACCTTGTTGATTGACAGTCCTTATAACACTGTCAAAAATGGAAGCATTTCTTTTTTTCTTTTTTTTTTTTTTTAAAGATTTTATTTATTTGACAGAGATCACAATTAGGCAGAGAGGCAGGCAGAGAGAGAGGGGGAAGCAGGCTCCCCGTTGAGCAGAGAGCCTGATGCGGGGCTTGATCCCAGGACCCTGAGATCATGACCTGAGCTGAAGGTAGACGCTTTAACCCACTGAGCCGCCCAGGCGCCCCCAAAATGGAAGCATTTCTTTTAAGCCCTGTTGTACCTTGGCTCTCTCCTCCTCTGCTAGATCGTTCCTTTCAGATATTCAAACCTGCAAGAAGTCAAGGAAAGAGGAAAAAGCATTTTACTTTTTCCTTGATCAGTTACTTGGAGAGGGACAATTTTCCAGTCCACCAGATGAACACAGATGAACTGTGTTCATCGAAATCTGAGAAAAATCCTGTCATGCCACCTTTTATCGTTTGTTCCAAGTCAACAGTGGAAAATGTGGTCCAATAGGTATATGCCTTGGATGGAAATTATAAGGACTAGTGATACATATACTGTTTGATTTTTTATTGTTGTTTACTTTTTCTGAGTTGGCCTTAGAGCAACCAAAAGTAGATATAAACACTTGGAAAGGCAGCATTGTATTAGAGGAGATTACAAACATTTTGAGAAGGCAGTGTTAACTCTTGTTATGGCATTTCGCCTGTGATTAATGGTATTGTTTTCTTTTTGGAAAACACTGTTTAACTCTCCTTTCCACTTAATGTCTCCTGCTAGATCACATTTTTGTTCAGTGTTCTTTGGAAATGTTTGTAGCTTTGAAATCTTTTCCATAGGGAATTCTGCTGGAACTAGAGAAAAGAAAAAATTGCATGGGAATTGAGCAATCCTACTGTCCCAGGATGGGCCTTGTGTACCTATAACTTCTGGAGGGTTAGAGAATATTTGACGCATGTCCTTGATGTACAAATTGATGAATACTTTGCACTGTCTGCACCAGGCTATTGGCAGCGGTTCTGTCACACACTCCCTTATCCCATCCCATTCCCTGTCCTCAAAACTGGTAAAGGAGAAATAGCTTATGCAAAGTATTTGTCATACGGAGTCACCTGGAAGGCAAACGGGAAATTCAGGAACTTAACACAAATGCCTATTTTCAGGAATTTCTGTCTCACCTTAGTCTGTCTCGACTGACATTGAACTTAGGAATTCTATATCTGGTTATCTCTTTCTAAGAGCAGTGAAATTCCAAAATGTTGAGGTAGAATTGTTTTGGATGTAAAGCCCAGTCCAAGCAGATGGGAATAGGATTGCCTTTCTGGAGTAACTTGCTCACCATTTCGGGATAGTGTTACAAACAAACTTGGGATGGGAGATTTTTTTAAAGAAATATATTTCCTTAGAATGTTTTGGAATGCTATACTTTCTGCCATGATTTCATCAGGAAAAGCATGGATCATAACAAATTTGATTCTCATGTTGCCTGTTTCATAACCAGTCATCATTCTAGGTTTATGTACGACTGTCTGTGGAATTCAGGCATGCACAGAAGATGATTTCTTTTTGAAGACTATTTTATTTTAGAACATGTTAACATATTCACTTAAAAGGTACTCAGTTATCATCAATTACCCCATTATATATATATATTTTTAAGATTTTATTTATTTATTTGAGAGAGAGGCAGTGAGAGAGCATGAGCGAGGAGAAGGTCAGAGGGAGAAGCAGACTCCCCATGGAGCTGGGAGCCTGATGCGGGACTCGATCCCGGGTCTCCGGGATCATGACCTGAGCCGAAGGCAGTCGTCCAACCAACTGAGCCACCCAGGCGTCCCACCCCATTATATTTTATTTCAAGATATAAACACAGTTGTGTTCATTGTGCTGTGTGTTTGTCAACGAATACGTGTTCTAGTTTGTGACATTAACTGGATTTTACCGAAGTGAATCACTCAGGTTAGTGAAGAACTTATGACTCCCTCAGAAATATGTCTTTGAAAACAAGCTATACATAGTTATGAGGTGATCTCTGTTTGTTGACTTAGATAATCTTCTACATTTCTTCGTATTCACCTTATCTACTTCTAGATGACTCATGACCTAAGAGGTGCTCGGGCTGAGAGAGCCCTTCAAAAGGAGGTGCTTGTTTCTGATTCATCTTCCCAGCTCTGAATCCAGTACGGTAGCTGGTACACAGCAGTCACTCAGTAAATGCTGGTTGAGCTGACTGAAACTATATTCTAGCCATTCCTCCGGTTCTCTGAGGCCTTTGTAGGACTCATGGTTCCACATTGGTTCACTTTCTAAGAACCTACATAGGAGTGTGGGTGAAGGAGCAAAAATATGCCCGAGAGCGGGCAGTCTCCCAACACATCTGTAATGTTCTGTGCCTTCCCTGCGGGCATCCTCTGATTCCAGTGACCCCTTTCTTGTCTTTGGCTGAGCTGGCCATGTTCTCCTGAATTGAATCTAGACTTAGGATTCAAAATGAGGATGGAAGCTGCCCAGTCCTAGAGAAATGGTTCCCCAGAGATCTTTTCCTTAGATGAGCCCTCCTGTTGGGAAATTCTTAGCTGGTCAAGGTTCCCAAACAGCACAGAAGACAGACCATTGATTACGAACCTGAATTTCTAGGTACACCAATTCAGCCTAAAGATATTAGGTGATGTTACTGCCCTTGCTATTGTTTTTGCCATCTCGGATAAAGACATTTGGGTTGGAAACTATTTCCTCTTGGCTCTGCACCATCCCCAGTGTAAGCTAGGAAGATGAGAGGGTTGAGGAGGGGGGACAACTTCGGTCCTGGCTAGTGTAATCAAGCAAATGAAAACTCATCATTTTCTTCTTTTCCTGTCATTGCTTCACTTCCATCCGAGGCCTCTTCCATGATTTCCAAAACACAGCATGACCTGGGCAGATCTTCTAGAGAATGTTCTTCTGTGGCTTTTATTCTAGTGGCAAGTAAAGTCAAATAAATCTCCCATTAAAAAATATGCAAACCAGGGGCGCCTGGGTGGCTCAGTGGGTTAAAGCCTATGCCTTCGGCTCAGGTCATGATCCCAGGGTCCTGGGATCGAGCCCCGCATTGGGCTCTCTGCTCCGCGGAGAGCTTGCTTCCTCCTCTCTCTGCCTGCCTCCCTGCCTACTTGTGATCTCTCTCTCTCTGTCAAATAAATAAATAAAAAACCTTTAAAAAAATATGCAAACTGGGGCACTGCCTCTCAGCAAAGAGGTCAAGGAAAGCAGAGTTGTACGGGCAAGAGAATCAAGGGTAGTTTGTAGAGGAAAAGAGTTGGCTAGAAGTAAAGATGAAGCTTTAGAGGGTTTGAAGGTTTGGAAGTCTTGGAAAGAGAAAGAAAAGAGAGCCAAGTGTTTCCTTTACCCAGTACACCCTCATTCTTTGGGTCTTCCCTTCAACATTATTCTTCTGTGACAACGTCTTTCACTCTCTGGGCTGGGCTAGCTTCCCTACATCTGGTGCTTTGCTGTGATAAGACATAAGGGTAATGTAATTTTATGTCTATATAGAAAGTAATTTGTAAGTAGGAAATTACTTATGTCTATATTTACCTGTTGCTTTATCTGGCATCCAGCTTAAGTTACAAGCACTTTAAAGAATCTTGTGTGTCTTGTTTATCATTGTATCCTTCTCTTAATATATGGTGAAAATATTACATGGAGGAATAAATGCTGAGGTTAAAGATCAGAGGAATCTATAAGGTGAGGGGTGAGAGAAAGGGGTCCTATTGGGAATGTAGTGGGGAAAAAACCAGGGTTGGCCAGCAGTAAAAGAGAGATAAGAAGGATAGAGAAATGAGGGGAACAAGTTGCCATATTCCTGGGATCATCTTTGGGAGTCCAACCCTTAACCCAGTGCCTCAGTCCCATTTCAGGGAGTTGGTGGTTTAACTTTATAGGGGCAGCTTCAGGACTAGGGACCTTCCTGCCTTTCTATAGTTCTTCCTTCTGGTTTTATATAACTTTTGCTTATTGATTTTGGGCTTGTCCTCCCGTGTCAGCTGATCTGTAAGTTATTTTATTTTAGTTTTTAAAAGATTTTATTTATTCATTTGACAGACAGGGATCACAAGCAGGCAGAGAGGCAGGCAGAGAGAGAGGAAGGGAAGCAGGCTCCCCGCTGAGCAGAGAGCCTGATGCGGGGCTCGATCCCAGGACCCTGAGATCATGACCTGAGCTGAAGGCAGAGGCTTTAACCCACTGAGCCACCCAGGCACCCCCATAAGTTATTTTAAAGCCTCTTAGGTTGATGGCCAACTGGTAGAAGAAAATGGTGATCTGTTTTATTTTTTTCTTCCATCAGAGGTGTGATATCTTGGATGATATCAGATCCGCTAAGTCTAGAAACAAAATTCTAGATTAGGCTAAAGAGAGTGTATGGGTAAAAATGCCCTGAGAATTAATATTCTTCCGGTTTGGGGTATAAATGACTTTAAAGTCATTGATGGATATTTGGAGGAAGCCCTTGCTAACACATACTGAAGTGAGTGAAAACTGCTTCTTTAAAAATTGAGATACTGAGTGCTGTAAAATGTGTAGTTCTGATGATTCACACACCTCTACCCCTGGGGCAAATAATACATTATTATTAATGTATTAATGTTAATAAAAATAATTTTTAAAAATTGAGATATTGAGATACTTCTGCTGGAAGCATACTGCCTTTAGTGGATTACTTTCCCTTCCAGAATCCTGGCTTTCAACAAAATTTGTAGAACATTATTCCTTTTGAGATAGGATTTTTTTAACAGTTTGTGAAATTTTAGGAAGATTATAAATATTTACTGTGTAAATTAAGTGAGTCTTAAGAAAACGTGAAAAGTTAAAGGAAGCCAGAATTAAAAAGAACAGCTCGGGCAACTATCCCTCCCATTGTCTAAGCGGGATTAGTCTCCAAAATATCAGTAATGAAAGCAATTGTATTTCAAATTGTTTAATTTAGAAGGAAACTGATTTTGACAACAGAAACACAATGGTCAGGAATAGTGTTTTAATGAGCCTTCGAAAGTATGCTAACATAGCTTTCAAAAACTCAATTCCTCTATGATGGATAACTTCATCGCACACACTTGGCCATTTAAATCTCAGAGGTCAGAGGGTTTGTATATATTATTGGTTACAAAGGCAGAGATCTCTCAACTTGCCTCTTAGGGAGGGGATTTATAAAGCACCTCCTTTATAGACCGTTTAAAGCACTCAAAAAAAAGTTCTCTGTGTAGTTTAGCTTTCATAAACTGGATCAGCGTGAGCCTACAATTAACGTGAGAACCTTATCACGCTCTGCCTGCCAATCTCATTTTATTTCTCCTGTTTTTATACGCAAAGCAAATGCTATTTATTTGTCATTATTTGCAATAGATTACAAAGTTGAAGAATATGGGAAAAGAAGAGACCAAACACAGGTTACCTATAGAAACGTTTTTGGCTCTTCCTTGTTGGATGGCTAGAGTTAAGGGGCGCTCTTGCCTGCCTACCTACTAGCTTGCTACCCTTATTTTTATTACACGCACATTTTAAGACCTTATTTTGGATTCAGAATTCAAACCTCAGCACAGTGCACTTTTTGGTTACTTAATAGCATCACCACACACAACTCCATGTTATACTCATTCTTCAAAAAGAACTGTGTATGCGTCTACAGATTATTTGTGTGTTATAATATATAATGGGCAGTGGCTACGCTACAATGTAAAAGTTCCACTTCCTGTCCTTCTCCTTTAACCATTCTATGGCAAGGTCCTATTGAATTGATAAAATGTTTCTCACACCTTCTCTGGAATGCTTTCCTTCCTAATAGAACCCACCCAGACTGCAATGTAAATACCATGTCCGTGAAATTCGGGTACCTGCTCCCATCATCTCCATAGATGCCTGACCCTTTGGCAAAGAGCACCAATGGATACGGAGCATTTGATAAAATATTTGGTAGTAGACCAAACTGTAATCCTAATGTCAGGCAGAATGGGGAAAACTTTAGGTTTCAAACCGTGGGTTGCATACACATTGTCCTAGGCTTCCAGACTGATCACTGTTTGTTTGCATTTGTATAAAGGTTTTAACCATTAAAAAAATTTTTTTAAATTGAGGTATAGTTGATATACAACATTATGTTAGTTTCTGGAATAGTTGTTTATTTGAAAATAACATGGAGGGTACCTTTGGCAGAACTGAAACTTGGCTTTCTAAACAAAAACGAGAGATGAGAAGGGTATGCTAAGGCACTTCAAGCATTTTATTAATGCTACTGTCCTTCCTAATAATGCAGCTCTGGCCACATGCTCTCATGTCTGTAAGCATTTTGTCACTGACCACAGTGCCTTGTTTTAGAGCCCTGTGATTCTAAAGATTGTGTACCAAGTACTGAAAGATTAACAAAACAGTTACTTCAGGTAAACCAAGTGATGTGTATTTGACCTTGCAAATAGTGCATGTGTTTTCATTGAAATGGCACCTTTCCTGAACAATCTCTTTCCACATATTCATAATGAATTGTGAATTCATTTAAATAATTTTATTTAGATTATTTAATTTATTTTTATGAATAGTTATAAATCACAAATACTTATATACAAATATATAGATATTATTTAAAGTAATTATACATACATGAATTTGATTCATTAAATAAATAAATAAAATACATTTGAAATTGAATACATTGTGAACTTCAGGTGTTCACAGCCTGAAAAGGAATATGTTGTGGACTGAAATAATATGCGAATCAACAGAAGCAACAGCAGAAGGCTGTTGGTGATGACGATCCCTTTTGTACGAGGTGGCGTCAGGCCAAGTTGCGCACAGTCTTCGGAACACTACCCCTGGATAAAACAGAGGCAGGTGGTGATCTGCTCCAAATGTAATGCTTCTCCTGCTACTGATAGAGAAGCACCACCTAACAGATGAAACCTTTATGCGTTTTTAGGGTGTGAACATTCTTCCGTTCCTCTCCCTTCGCATCAGCAGATGATGGTCTACCAGACTTCTCCAGTAAATACTTTCCGAGCTGTGTCTCGTGCCCTGTCAACCAGATCTTGACCCTTGCTCCAGGCAGCTCAGATAACTTTCATGACATCGTATGGTAAATTGAAATGACATGTTGTTAGACTGCTCTGTGGAGGTGGTTTTTGAACTCGTTCAATAAAAGAACAGCAGCGTGGGAGTAGAGCATTTTGGGGGGGGGTAGGTACCTCCTTGGTCGGCAGGAGATTTCTCACTGACCGACCTTAATTAACTCTGATGTCACATGAAAAGGAGCTGTGCACGGGTACAGGTCATTGGGAGGGTAGGCTCCTGATGGTAGCCCAGTGACAGGCCTGATGATAAATGAAGATGCCCTGTTACACCATGACCCCTGAGAGAAGCCAGCGTCAAGGAACGAACTCAGAGAGGTACACTGGAGACGCGCCCTTGTAAACACTGAGAGTAGGAACGTCGAGGTTATTAGAGTACTTCTTTCTTGATAAACATCTTAAACCACACAGAATTTTCTTTTTAAAGTAACTTATAAAGGAGAAATGAACAAAGCCAATAACTCACGGATAGAGTGCAGACTGTCCAAGTTCTGAGGATTTTAGACATCAGCCACGTCACTTGTAGATAGTGTGGTGTCCTCTGTGCCTCGCACTGCAAAGCTATTTATGGATTTTGCCGACTGGCAATTAAATACAAATTGTAAGACAGCTCTAACACACACTATAGCAGAATTATTCAAATGAATGTATCTCTAGGGTGATGCCAACACTAACTGCTGAAAATTAAACATTTAATGATTTCTTGTTTTTTGACCCTTGAATTCAAGACACAAATTCTATGTCAATGACTATTTAAAATTTTCTAGTAAAGCATGGAGATCAGATGCTTGACATTTCATTTGGGGATTACTTTGGCAAAAACTCTAAAGCAAAAAGCCAGTGACTTCTAGCTTGCTACTGCCAAGTACGCATCAATTTCCAAATCCCAGCCAAAAAGAGCTTTCCCTATGCCTGAAACAATGGAGAGTACAATTCAAACACCTCCCCGCAAACCTCTTTCCCTACTCTACCTGCTTCCCCTCACCCTTCAAACAAACTTGTTGATGTCTTCACAGACAGAAATCCAAATAGATAGGTGTGTCTATGTATTTAGGTTAACAGCCTTTTTTCTTTAGGGATTTCCTGGACTCAATGCCTATTGTTTTGGGGGAAAAATTTTTTTTGAAAACGAATATCGTGCCTAATCGTGGGGTTCAAGTTCTGCGGCTGCCACAAATCCCCGTGGCTTTCCTATCTTTGATGTGGTCTGTTGGTGGATGGAATATGAACCCTTCGGTCTTTCTCCATCATGCCACAAATGAGAGCAACATGCACGGTGTAATGCCCCCCATCAGAGTGGGTGCTGTCAGCTTAGCTGGTGATGTGGTCATCATAGAAGACAGACATTCTAAAGGTGCATTCAGTTACAATCTACACTTCGTATTAACTTATAAATATTGTAATAGAGGCACAACACAGAGGTTGAGACCAAGATCTAGCTTTTTACTAAGCACTAGAAGCACTGTAGGAATTAACAGCCCAAACCAAAATTGTGGTAGTTTCTAGAAACTTGGTTCACCTGCAGTTGCAGGCTTAACCTTTCTCCCAGCCTTGCCACCAGCCAGAAAGATTCTCTAAAATTTAGTCTGTGAGACTTAAGCTTTTAATAGCCTATGTCTTGGGGAAAGAATATCTTCTTTTATTATGAATTATGTTTAATTAACCTCACACAACCTTGGTAAAGGCTCATGGTCTTAAAATCAAATTTTGGAAACCTGATACTTGGGACTTTATACTTAGATAAAGAGGTCGTTTATCATGTAGGATTATGTACTATTGAAAACATGGTATGCAGAAATCAAAGACAGATGCATCTCGCTTGAAATAAATCTAATATACAAAGCTTTGCATTAAAAAAATAAATCGTAAATCAATTCTAATATAGGAGGAAACACCAATAGGTTTCTTCAGGGAGCTCTAACAACATAATTTTTATGTGACTCAATTTGTTATAATTCCAATTTAAATAGTTAAAATTCAAAACAAGCCATTAGAAGTGACTTGAAATTAACATCAAATTAAATGTAGAAGGTTGTAATTTGGGGAAACAGTGAGTTTTCTGCAATATGTTTGTTAAAGTTCTAATACATAGAAGAGTGATGTTACTGAGCATGGAGGAAAAATGATTTCTCTAAAATCAGCCTTCTAAAGCTTTAGGCTGGAAAAATAACTAGTATAAAATCTAATACCGATGGGGTCATATGTGGCAGCAAAGTGAAAAATAGTTCCATATTCTTGTCTTCAACTTATCTCTGTGATTACTTAATCATTAAAAAAACCCACAGTTTTATAGAGGTGGAGTTCATATACCATAAGACTCACCATTATTTTTAAGATTTTATGTATTTATTGGAGGGGGAGCACAAGTAGTCAGAGGGAGAAGGAGAAGCAGGCTCCCCGCTGAGCAGAGAGCCCAATACAGGACTTGATCCCAGGACCCTGGGATCATGACCTGAGCCAAAGGCTGATGCTTAACTGACTGAGCCACCCAGGCGTCCCAAAACTCACCATTCTAAATTGCATAATTCGATGCTTTTTAACTGTATTCAGAGCTGGGCAACTGTCACCACTATCTCATTTTAGAACATTTTCACCACCTCAGAAAGAAACCCATACCCGCTATTAGTCACTCCCTATCCCCCCACTAACCCCAGCTCCTGGCTCCCACTGATGTACTCTGTCTCTGTGAATTGCCTATACTAGACGTTTCATACAAATGGAATCATTCAGTATGTGGCCTTTTGTAATGGGCTGCTTTTACGTAGCATAGTGTTTTTGCTTTGGGTTCTTAAAAAGAGAAATTTATTTTCTCCTAGTCTGGAAGTTGCAAGTCCAAATTTAAGGTGTTGGCAGGTTTCGTTTCTTCCGAGGCCTCTCTCCGAGGCTTGTAGACAGCTGCCTTCTCCCTCCATCTTCAAAGGCCTTTCTTGTGTGCACCAGCATATTTTCAAGGATTTTCTAATAGTACCATGTGTAAGTACTTTGTTCCTTTGTATTGCCAAGTAATATTCCATTGTCTGGATAGGCTACATTTTGTTTATCTGTTTGTCATTGATAGACATTACGGTTGTTTCTACTTTTTGGCTGTTAAGAGTAATATTGCTCTAGGTACACATTTGTGCACCAGTTTTTATGTGGACATATGTTTTTAGTTCTCTTGGATAGATACCTAGATACCTAGGAGTAGAATCGCTGGGTTGTATGTTTAACCATTTGAATAAACACTATACTGTTTTTCAAAGTGATGGTACCATTTTATAATCTGGCCAACACCATGTGAGGGCTCCAATGTCCCCACATCTTCACCAATACTTGTTATTGTCTGGCTTTTTTCATTTAATCGAACCTAGGAAGTTTGAAGTGCTATCTTAGAGTTGTTTTGATGGCATTTTTCCTGCATTTTTTCCAGCATCTGCTCATGTGCTTATTGGTGGCCATTTATAAATCTTCTTTGGAAAAAGGTCTATTCAGATCCTTTGTCTATTTTTTAAATTGGGTTATTTATCCTTTTATTAGTAATAATTATTTCTTTGACATGATTCCTAACTTGTACATTGGTATCAAACACTGTAATCTCAGGATCATAGAATTTTTAGGCTGGAAGGAATTCTAAAAATCCAAGGCCATCCCCCATCCCCCCCCCCCCCCCCCATTGGCAGGTGGAGAATCTGAGGCTTAAGGGCATCCCCATGGCCACAGCAAAGCCAGTAGCTGAACTGGGGAGATGACTGACTCTAAATCAAAAAGGGAAAAACGTAGACGTTTCAAGATTTATCTTTAGCTAAGGCCCTTTCGTACGGAGAATAACCCTTGGAGTTCGATACAGTAGAGGTGACGGAAGGGCTGGCATCTGGAAGGAAGAGGGGCTAAGAGGTTTGTCTTGAAGTTTTAGTCAACTGTTTTTGCTTAGGTCAATAAACATCAGTTTTCTAATGATGCTTTTAGTCCAACTCTACAGAAGCATCTTCTTTTGGTCTTAAAAGTGATGGGCAAGGCTGTCTGGTTCCCAGGGACCTAGGGCAAGTTTGGTCTGTCAGGATCCAGCAGGGTGGCTCTTTGGGTTTGGCTTTGTTTGCAAAATAAAGCTGTACTTTATTTGGAACTGTACTCACTCTTCCCCCCGAAGTCCAAGGCAGCACTCTGTTCTGCGTGACGAAAGGAAGGTAGAATGGAAAGCCGTGTTTTAGAACCATCTGGATGTGGGCATTCCAGTAGAGGTTCGGCGTGTGAAGAAGGAAGGACTTTTGGTCAAAGAGTCATAATGTTCTATTCTCTCTCGACCTGCCAGACAACATAGAACAGACTGACAGTGAAGAAAATATTCAGACAAGAATAATACCCGTGTCGGGCTTCACCTGATAGCTGATTCTAATTATTCTAAGAAGCAATGTGGTAAAGCCCACTTCCATGGTCTGCATGCTTTTTTGTTTTGCTACTGAAATAATAATTCTCCTGATAGAAGGACATCTCTTTGCCTGTCTTAACGGCAGCGATCCCTCCCACCCGCCGTGTGGTTTTGCTTTCCACAGTTTCAGTCACCGGAAGTCAGCTGTGGCCCAGAAGCCGTGATCCTCCTTCAGACGTAAGGTCAGAAGGTCATTAATAGTTGCACAGTGCCCACGTCATCCCCCTTCACTTCGTGTCGTCACTTAGGCCTTTTATCATCTCCTATCATCATCGGGAGAAGGAGAGTGCAGTATGAGAAGATATTTTGAGAAAGAGCGAAGCCTTCACATAACTTTTATTGCAGTATGTGATTATAATTGGTCTATTTAATTATGAGTTGTCACTGTTAATCTCTTACTATGCCAACTTTATAAATTAAGCTGTACCATAGGTGTGTATATATGGGAAAAAACACAGTACCTGGAGTGTTTGGTACTGCTGTGGTTTCGGGCATCCACTAGGTGCCTTGGAATGTGTCCCTGCAGACGAGGGGAGACTGCTCTATATTGTAGTGGACTTTGATGGAAACAGTGGTTCAGAGACCCCCTAATCACCGAGGGACAATTATTTGATTCAACCAGACTTTTAGGCCACCATGGCAAACAGTACACAGTTCCGGTTCCCATCTGTGCTTCACAGGGGGAGAACTCCTGTTCAATTCTAGCACTCCAGCCTTGGAAATAAGTAACCTGTGGATTTGTTTCTAATTGGGCAGTGTGACTCTGAGCTACTTGCTGCAGAGAGCAAACTGGTTTTCATGTGGCTATGGATATGTACATGTTTACATTTTATATTTTTGCATAGATCACTACCAAAATGGAGGAAATACTAACCTACAGTAGATACTCAAAAAATGTTAGTCAGATCTTCATTACTTAAGTAGGGGTATGGACATTCAATTGCTTTAAAGAAATGTTTTAAGACCTAAGGTGACTTCAGAGCATTTGAGGAATAAATATTTCACTTTCCCTTTTCCCTATGAGTTTTCCTGTTAAACTGTAGTCTTGGCACCTCCATTAATCTTTATGAGATTCTAGTTTCCTATTAATTGAAGAATGATGGTATACTCACAGTGTCCAGTTACTTGGAAATAGTTTCCTTCTACTTCTCCTTTCATTTGTTTGATCAACTTCTTTAATCTAGCTTCCTCATTCTGAGTGCAAAATTCATTGATGTCAGTGGAGACTATACAGCAAAAAATTTTTCTTAGTATTTTCCCCCTAAACTTTCCAATAACTCTAGCATTTTCTGTGTCTTATTTAACCAAACTGTCAGTTTTGTTGCTTTCTTTTGGTGGAAGGATGGAATGGGGAGTGCAGAGAGGAGCATGTGGATGGCTGTGATTTGGGTCTTTGAGGTCAAAGCTTCTTTCTGATAAGTGTCAGGAGTATTGGTTTTCTAGGGTGCTGATAAAGATTCATATGATTTGGAAATGAACTAGCAGGCACTGGGGTTCACCTCATGTCATGAAAAGGGAGGCTTCTTTCCCCTGGCTTCTCCTGGATGAGAAAGCACACCATCTCCATATAAACCACAGAGATCTCTCTAGGTCATGCCAGAATTTTCCACTGGGAATTTTGCTGGATTTTTTCCAGCACATGAACAACTAACTACTCAATGAAATCTCCAGAATTCCATGCCATAAAGAAGGGCAGAAACTATTCTGGCCTGGAAATATTTTCAGGATAGGTGTTATCAGCTCCTGGCTGTGGCTTTAGAAAATCTTAGTGTTCCCCTGGTCACTAAGGTTGAGCTCTCTGTTGCCTCAGGAAACTCATAAAGATGAATAAAGTACAAAATGCTTTGCTACTCAGCAAAACGCTGAATGGGTTGACTTGTTCTCTGGGGTTATTTGATGGACCAATTAGATCTATATGAAACAGTGATTTTAATTTAAGTTAGTTAATATCAAGTCATTTTTTTTTTCCTAGCAGTAATTTGATACCAGGACCTATTGTGTATAAAAGTTACTTTTATGTTAATTTGTATCCACCAGCAACATCAGAAATGAAGCTTAAATTAATGTAATATCTTCGCAATTACATCTCAGCAAAATATTCTCTAGCAGGAAGTGGGGGAAGCATTTCTGCTAGATGGCAGTGACTGGGCATCCCCCCCACACCAGGGCAGCACTTACTTAGAGAACCAAGCTCCGAATCCACACACCACATCTGCAAGGTAGATCATGGGTTTTCCAGTTTTATGCCTGAAGATACTAAGGAACAACAATGAAGGCAGGCCAAGGCCAATGAGCTAGTAAATGGAGAAATTAAACTTCAAATGCATATTTTTAAAACAGAGTCTGATTTTCTTTGCGATACTAGGACCCACAAATAACGCTAGAGAGCACTGCTAGACTTAACCGTGGAATTTGACATGTGTATCTCATCTCACAGATCTGAGATCTGACATAAAAGCCTAGAGGATTCAGCTCAGTCTTCTATCTTGAATTCCACTGCATGAACCTATTTTTTAAGTAAAGTATTCCCAAAGAATGGCTCCAGGATTGGCTTAACTTTTCTTCTAAGAATATCCATTCCCTCATGCTTGTCCCTGCTAATCCTGGGCCCCTGATCTGCTTTTGCCAGGCATGTGCAGCTGCCTCCATTGGAGGAGGGGGAGGTAGAAGCGGGAGAGATCCTTATTAATATTTATTATGATGAGTTCATGCCCAAGGCCGCTTTAGGAGAGGTTCACCCTCCATAGCATCCGTGGCTCCAAGATCACGGGACTGGAAATGTCAGAAAAGGAGTCAGGGATCCAAGGTCATCTAGCGCCATCTCTCATTTTCCAGATAAGAAAACTGAGCTCTGGAGAGAGAGGTGGCTTGGCTAGTGTCACACAGAGTCCCTAGGGTGGATATTATTATCACGTTGTATAGAGATGTGTAGATTTCCAGGCACTTTCGCTTGGCTTATCTCATTATCTCACAATATTCCCCATGAAGTATGCTTGTCAAATGTCACGTAGGGGTGAATAGTTCCCTTTTTCTCTTTCCATGATAGAGGGAACTTGGAGATTATGTAAGACAAACCAAAAGACTTCTAAAACTGATTGTTGGTCTGTAATTGGTTTTCCGAAAGAGGAAACTGAAAACCGAAAGAGGTTTTCAGAAAGAGAAATGACTCGCCCAAAATATCATGGCCTTGCTAATCATTGAGCTGTGTCTAGAACCCAGAGAGCTTCTATACTTTGTTTGTATTTGGAAAGGAAGATCAGCCAGGCCTGTAGGACCAGATGACCCACCATGGTAGAAGTTCAGTTTTGAATGACACTGACATTTAATCCTGAGAGTTTTTAATGTTACTTTATATTCTTAACATGGCTGCATTTAGGAATATGTTTGAATCTATTAATGTTCTGGATCACTGGGTTTTTGGATATTATTTAAATGATTTGGTAAACTAGGATGTATAATATTTGTGAACAAGGCTTGGACTAGAAAAAATTGGTGAATTAAGACAAGTTAATACTACATATACCTTTTTGCAAATGTAAGTAACTTAAAGATTAAAAGTTGCCTTCATGGGAAGGTACAACTTTAAGAAACCATGAGAAGATAATTTGCAAATAATACATTTCCAAAATTTGTTTTCCAGGATCTAGTTCAGGTTCAAAATTAAAAGGTCCTGAACTGAGTTTAAAAGGCACCCAGCACGTCATGCAAGCAGGCCAGACACTGTCTCTCAAATGTAGGTAAGTGATGGTGTTGGTTTGGGGGATAACCTGGTTGCCTTTTCTAAGGCCAAATCAATCCCTGGCAGAGTAGGAGGGGTTGCCTCTCAGAGAACAAAGGTGGGGACTTCAGTGGTCTCTTGTAATATGCAAAGTGCAAGCCACAGGGATCCAGCTTCACAAGGAGAGACTCACTCATTGGAGGGGAAACAGGGAAGCAATGGCCTGAATGAACATCTTTGCATTTTTCTTCCAAGTTGTTTAAAAGCTTTCTAATATTTCAAGGCCCTCAGAATAGCGGCTTCCTAATGATACGGATGCTTAGGACCTGGCCCCAGCCCTAACTGTGTTTTGTTTTCTTATCTGTGATTGCAGGGGGGGAGCAGCCCATTCATGGTCTTTGCCTGAAACAGTGAGAAACGAAAGCCAAAGGCTGAGCATAGCTAAATCGGCCTGTGGAAGGAATGGCAAACAGTTCTGCAGTACTCTGACCTTGAACGCGGCTCAGGCAAACCACACTGGCTTCTACAGCTGCAAATATCTATCTATACCTGCTTCAGAGGAGAAAACAGAATCTACGATCTACATATTTATTAATGGTAGGGTTTCCATTTTCTACATTCTGTTTGTTACGCTTTGCAGTGGGTTATAAATCCGCCCTGTTCCCCTGGAAAGTGGGCATTCTTACCGATGAAGGAAGTGGGCCAAGAAAGAGCTTCTGCCCTGGAAACTGGTGGAATGCATTTTTAATGCATTTCTTAAGGGTCAATTTCAACCATGATTTTCAAGGACGCAGGGTCAATTGTGTGTTCCCTGCAGGGAGAGACTCTTGTCTCTTGTCTGTTTTGCTCACAGATGTATCCATAGCACCTAGGAACAGTGGCTGGCATGTAGCATAGCTGGATGAATAAATGAATGATAAGATTTTAGTTCTAGGGGCGCCTGGGTGGCTCAGTGGGTTAAAGCCTCTGCCTTCGGCTCAGGTCATGATTTCAGGGTCCTGGGATCGAGTCCCACATCGGGCTCTCTGCTCAGTGGGGAGCCTGCTTCCTCCTCTCTCTCTGCCTGCCTCTCTGCCTACTTGTGATCTCTGTCTGTCAAATAATAAGTAAAATCTTAAAAAAAAAAAGATTTTAGTTCTCTGTCTTAATTATCTAGAAGAGCAAAACAGAATATAAGATTTTTTTTGTCCTTCAGCACAACTGCATTCACTTATATGTCAGAATTGTAAAATACTGCTCTTTCTACTAGATTTAAATATGTAATGTTGCTAACATCCCTTGAATGTTAGAGTTGGTTCCAATAATGTTGTTGTATTTCATGTTCATTAAGCAACTATTATAATGACATAAGAACTGGCATGTAACCTTATATTGTAGAAAGGGCAAAAGGCAAAAACGAATCATTTTCCAATTAGCGTTTTTATGGTACTCTTTTTCACCCCTCAAAAAATGAACATATGAAGTGATACTCAGAGGGAAGAAATGCAAATCCTTAAAGAAATATCAATTGACGGGAGAAATAGATACCCGGGAAAGAATAAGGAAAACGGCCTGTCATTTTGTTCTTCCTTGTTTATCAGTTCGAGCCAATTTCCAAAACTTACTGAATGGGATTTTAAAAAAACAACCCAAAAAACCCCTGAGGCTCTAGACAACACAAAGCAAAGTTAGTAGGCACCTCAGGTGCAAAACCAAATTAAAAAACCAAAACAGCACAAGCCACCATCCGTGTCAGTAGCCTAAATATACAGTATGGTGGGTCTACTTCCCAGTGAGGCTTCCCAGGGAAGGCAAAACTACAGAATTAGGTTTTGGCAGGATTCTTTTTTTAGTTTTTAGATTTGGAGAGTTTCTGCCCTGATAAGCACCTGTGGATGTATTGGCATTTCACTTTGATTTCTATGAATTTGAGAAACAGTGTTAGGTTAATCTTTTGAAAAAGACCTAGATTTATAGTGTGATAGGGCTCTAAGAAAAAGAATCAGAGCTGTATAGCTTTGTCTGTGTAGAGCTAGCATGTGAATTATAACCAAACTATCAACGAGACATCGTTGATGGCCTGCTGTGTAATGGGCACATTTCCCGCCTGAGCAGTGATTCGGACATGTCATCTGATATGTGATGTACAGAGAAATCAACCTCACTGCTTTTGGCATTACAGCTTGTATAAAGTCCACCAAGCCTCTGACATAATACATTACATCAATTTAATTATTCAAGTAATTTTATTTAACCACTTTAATTGCTGAATTTTCTGGTAAATTACCATTTCCTTTAATGTAATAACGTCTTACATTTGTAAGAAGTTTCGTTTCAACAAACAGTTTTGTTTACATTATGCCATTTAATTCCCACAACAACCCCATAAAGCATCCCTCTCTTCATTTTACAAGCGAGGAACCGAAGATCCATTTCACGTTGAAGCTACAAGGGGGAGCAACTGCAAAAGTATTAGCTGCAGAGTAAGGTAGTTAGATTTTTCCTATCAGAGTCTCAGTGGTACAAGGAGATCCAGAGAGGGCAAGGGAGAGGTGGGAAGACTAGGGATGGGGCTGTTGTGCACATTGATGCAGGGGAGTTGTGGTCTGAGGTCACTCTGAGAGCTGTGGGGAAAGAGAAAAGTTGGGGGGTTGGAGGGATTCAGTTGACCTTGGTGAGCAGTTGGGTCATGGTGGTGAGGGAGAGGAGTCAGAGACCCTCGGAATTCTGGATGGATGCCTGGGTGGCTTGTACCCATAGCCAAGCAGAGCTTTGTGTCCCTGAATTACACTGATGTGAAAACAGTCATCCCCCTCTTTTGGTATACCCTTGGGTTGTTCTTGATAAATGGCGGTTGAATGGCAGTACCTGAAAAAATACTATATACATTCTAGAAAATTGCTTAGCAAAATGAATGGAATCTTCCCATAACTATAGCTGCAGAATTCTGGGTCATAAAGAAAAACAGATTGTAAAGCACTCCTCCATGCTTTGCTAATTGCAAAACAGAGAGATTTCTAGATGAATAGTAATGCAGGGCCTCCTTAGGTGGTGTTCATCCCCTTTGGAGAGAACGAATGCTTTTGCTTGGCTTTTCTGACCCTCTGGTATACATGAGAAATTGGCTGCAGCTCAGCCTTTCCTAAAAGTTGGAGGATTTCTTTGAAATTAGTTTTGTAATATATGAGTTGTGGCCCTAAAGTAAGAAAGCTGAGCAGAAGAGTTTTTAATGGCATCTCTGGAGTATGGGCTATCTTGTCCGCGTCTCCGGTTTAGTTAGGAAGACCTTGAACTTAGCATGCTGAGCTCCCCACACGGTGAAGTCAGCCTGAATTCCTCCCCTCTCCACAACCAAGCCTTTCAGGGCTCTTGAAAGTATAACGTCTTCTCTTAAAAAATTATAATTGAAAAGGGAAAAAAAAATGGATGTGTGTGTGTGTGTGTGTGTGTGTGTGTGTAATTATTGGGTGAGTATCTCCTACCTCTTCCCTGTAAGAGAAACTTGTCTCTTTTTTTCTGCTTTTCTTTACCTGATTGTTCTCTCTCTGTCTATGAAAGCAAAAGGGTTGGGGCATTTTCCTGACAGATTTTCCTCTACTGGTTCTCTCATTTGTGTCAAACTGGTAAGATGTGCATAGCAGCTTCATTTTAGGTAAAAAAACAAAACAAACAAACAAACAGAAAACCCCCAAACTGTTAGACCCACTAGGTACATCACTGAAAAGTAGTAGAGGTTCTTTTGATTCAGATATTCTGGGAGAGGCAGGGTGCCTGCCTGGCTCAGTTGGTAGAGCATGGGACTCTTGATCATAGGGTCATGAGTTCAAGCCCCACGTTGGGCAATGAGATTACTTAAAAAAGTGTTTTCCAGGTATCCTGGGAGAAAATAATCATCATGCCTTCATGTAAATGAGAGAAAGCTCTCCCTGGCTGTGCGGTGGAGACACCTTCTGAGAAGGGTCCTGTGTTCTCCCTTGTACAGATTTTCCTAAAGCACTTTTACATAATGATCTCTGAGATAAACTATGTTGGTATTATTTCTTCCATTTTATATACAAGAGAGCAGCCTCAGTGATCTTCAGAAGACAGAACTAAGAAAATGATAAGTCAGGTCGGGGATCTGGGTCAGATCCCTAGCTATTTCCACTCCGCTCAAGTTCCAGCTACTGGGGCCTGCAAACTATTAAACTAATTGTTATTTTAATCTTTAAGAATATATATTAGATAGTTATTAAATGTTTTTTAAATTTCAGTTTTTTTTTTTTTTTTTTTTTTTTTTTTTGGAGAAATGATAGGTTAAGCTGGTGGCAGAGTGTTTTTCTGAGCGATGGACCTTAGAGCCACAAATCCCCGTCCCAGAGAACTTTGTGTTGTCACTTGTGGGGAACAGAGCCCCATTGGGGCCATCTGCATACACACTGTTCCACTGCTGTGTTCTAGCTCACGCGACATGGGAGAGAGATATAGCTCTCTCTATGTACCAAGTTGACTGGGGCTTTAAAAAATGTACATCCCAACATGATAATGGTCTGTGGAATCAAATTAATGGATTGTAATCAGTGCTAAAAAAAGAAGAGCAGAATAAAATGGAAAATATCCAAGTATATTGCAATAGGTAAGGGAAAGTATTGTTTGAGGAAGCATTTTTTTTTAAGATTTTATTTATTTATTTGACAGAGAGAGATCACAAGTAGGCAGAGAGAGAGGAGGAAGCAGGCTCCTCGCCAAGCAGAGAGTCCGATGCGGGACTGGATCCCAGGACCCCGAGATCATGACCTGAGCCTAAGGCAGAGGCTTAACCCACTGAGCCACCCAGGCACCCTGAGGAAGCATTTTTAAATAAAACTTGTGTTTCCATCTTACACACATATGCACACACACATACCCACGTATAGGTAAAAGACATCAGCGTGTCTGTGTGTGTGCCTATGTATGTAAGGTGGAAACAGAAGTTCAGAGGGTCTGATGTGAAATGTGTGTCTTATTGTGGAACTCAGAATAAATATGTTTAAAATTTCAAACTGATCAAAGTTTAAACAGGTAAATGTATGAAAGTGTTAACCTGCTTTAGACAAGGTAGGTCCTATCTGTACTTTTTATTTAGGAAAAGAACACCAGTTATAGAAGCACTATGGTTGTTCTTTTTTTTTTTTTTTTTTTAAGATTTTTATTTATTTATTTATTTGACAGAGAGAGAGAGAGAGAGCATAAGCAGGGGGAACAACTGGCAGAGGGAGAGAGAGAGGCAGACTCCCCATGGAACAAGGGATCGATACAGGACTCGATCCAGGATCCTGAGATCATGACCTGAGCCTAAGGCACACGCTTAACTGACTAAGCCACCCAGGTGCCCCGCACTATGGTGTTTTTGGCACACCACTTCTAAAACAGAGGTGTGCAGAGAACTCAGTAGTGGGGTAAGCCCTGTCCTCCTGTTGCTGGCTCTGTACCGCGGCTGTGTGTTCTGCACACCACAGCCCTGAAATCCTGTTTCCCACCAACGGGTCTGACCCCGGAGGTGCCGTGGGTGATGGGATCCGTCTGCAGAGGGGGCTTGCACACCTGCTAGGTACACCTGCTAGGCCCTGTTGCTCGTTCTGTGCCAGCACAAAGAGCGAAGTTGGGGGAGCTTATGATTTTGGGAGTCCCCGTGGTCTAAGACCGTGACCCCAAATAGATTTGTGAGCACAGGTTTAACTTTTTTAGGGAATAACTGTTGCTCAAAAGTGGGTCTTTCCAAGGAGTAATAGGGACTCCTCCGACCCTCTTACTGAGGGCGCCCTGTGAAGCCTGCAGGTTCTATGGGTTCTGTGAAGCCTGCAGGTTCTGTCCCAACACTGCCCTCCATCGGGCCCCTTCCCCATTCTCACACCTAGTGGGGCCCGCGCGACATGCTCGGTGGACACTGCTTAGCTGGGTGATGTCTGAGCGGTTGGTGTTTGTTGCCTCATTTGCCATCCTGGTAGGGCAGACAGCACAGCTATTGTCACAATCAGGGACATCAGTGGAAAGAGTAGCAACCTGCCCATGTACTTAGAGCCTCGCGGCTTCCATCTCTTCCGCAGTAGTGATGACAGCATTTGTAGGGGGGCGTGCACAGAGGATGTCAGCCCTCTGGCCTAACTTGAAAGGGGGTGTCTTGGTGCTTCGGATTGCATCAGCCAGACTCACCGCCCCACGCAGGTCAGAGCCGTGATGGGCCAGGAGGCATCGCAAGGCTGAACGAACTTCCCGAGCTTCCAAAAACATTTCAGTGCAACCACCGTCATATTTTTGTGAAACTTGAAGGAGAAAATATTGTTTCTATTCATCAGAATTCTCCTCTAAGGGAAAAAGATGCTTAAACGGTTTACGTCTTGTAGGAAGAAAAAATTTGAAACCAATTTAAAAAACAAAAACAAAACTCTTAGCTACACCAGTTGGGTGAATTCCTTAGGTCTGGATTTCTTGGCAAATCTATGACATTATCTGTGATTGCTGAATTAATGTCTAGAGTCATCTCCAGGTTTAAGTGTCAGTTTACAACCTATAGCCATTCTCCCCTCCCCCTGCCCATCCAAAGAGCTTCTCCCCCACCTCCTTTACTCACTTCATCTGTATCCCTAACTTGTGGCTCCTGCCCCTAATTTTCTGAAACTTGCATTTATTCTAATATGGCATCTTTCAGTAAGAATGGCTTTCCAGAGTTTTGGTCTGGGGGCAGTCTAAGATTCCTGCCCCAGTAGTCTCTCCAGCCCAAAGTTGTCGTGAAGAAAACTTATGAGTCACTTTGCAGCACCAGGAAGCAAAGAATGAAGCCACGTTGGCTGATAGATTGTGTTTCTTATTCTTTTTACATCGTTGCCTGATATATTTCCTCAGGAGACAGAGGAACACATTGAGGTGAACAGAGTTTGGACTCTCGGTCTTTGGAAACACAGGTGGGCTTCCTCAAACCGCAGAGGTCTGAGGCTGGTATGCATTTCCAGAATTCTATTACAGATGATCTTCTATAAAGAAGTCCTAGGAACACTCTGGCTTGTCTCTGCATACAGCTTCATCAGAAACTTAGTGCGAGGCCAGGTTTTGCTGGGTTGGTGTTTTTTGTTGTTTTCCCTTCCTTTTTTCTCATTTGATGAAGTTGTATAAAAGGGGAGAGAAATATTTCTAGGATTTAAAATATACACTGATGACACTGTCGATTGGAATGGCAGGTTTTTCCTTGGGAAACAGACCCCTCTGCCTTCCAGCTCTACTCCCTCTAGGGCACAGGCGTGAAGGAGATTATTCATTCTGTCTGTCCCGGGGGACAGCTGATTAGGACCACGTGGTGAGAGTGTAGAGAAGAGTGATTTAACTCTTACCCATTCTCCCTGCCAGCTCTGTGAAAATTTGATAGAACACCTTCTCGGTATCTTCAAGCCCTGCCGTTTCATAGTTCGTTTCTAGAAACATTTTGTCATTAGATAGCAAGGGTCTCTGGCCGTAGAGAACACGTACGTGTGATTGGGACAGAAGCCACTCCTCTTGGTAGATTTGTTGACAGTCGGGGGCATTGTACCTTCTTTCCTTGCTCCCTGCCCCAGAACTTGTATTCACCTAGCATATTCCTAGGAATTCAACTTTAGCCCTTGATGGTGCCTGCCAAATGTTCCGGCCCTTCCCTCAGAAAGAGAGCATTTTCTGACACTCCCTACCAGAAAATTTTGGCATGCCAGCTGGCTAAGCTTTGCTATACAAGTGTATATCACAAGGCATTGAGTACAACTGCAGAAATACTAAAAAATAATCAGAATGAACATAGTCTTGAATGAGCCATTTGGACACAACCTAAGACTTTGAGAAGTTAAAGACGGAGGTACAGTCAATGAAATCTCCAGATGGCAGTAGAGTCCAAAAGCAATAAAACTGACCAGACCCTCTCATTTTCCTTCTACAATCAAAAAGTGTGAAGAACAGTCCATCAAAACTTTATGGCTTTAAAGACTTTTTAAAAATCTCCTCTAACTGATCTTTTAAGAAGAACGAGCAAGGGACTTTTTCAGGAGAAATCCCCTTAAGCTGAAAAGGCTTTAAATTTCTGACATTTTGTAACTTTCTTTAACCATGGTAACGAAACGCCTGCTTTGCCTGGAGACCCAGAGGTCTGTTTTGATCTTCATGGTTCTTGCAGTTCTGACATTCTTACGTTTTCATTTACTATTTAAAATATTCATTGCTGGGACGCCTGGGTGGCTCAGTTGGTTGGACGACTGCCTTCGGCTCAGGTCATGATCCCGGAGACCCGGGATTGAGTCCCGCATCAGGCTCCCAGCTCCACGGGGAGTCTGCTTCTCCCTCTGACCTTCTCCTCGCTCATGCTCTCTCACTGCCTCTCTCTCAAATAAATAAATTAAATCTTAAAAAATAAAATAAAATAAAATAAAATATTCATTGCTTTGTCATCTGATGCATTTTGCTGGGTTATCTTGGCATCGTCTTGGCTCACAGATGGCGCTTCTCAAAATGGGTGACTTACTAAAACCTAAACACCCTGCCTTCCCTCATCAGATGTCAACCAGTGAGCTCTAGTCGAAACCACATGATCTGGCTCAGATTAGGTTTAAATCCCTGTTCTGACAGATGCTAGGTCTTTGACTTTGTACCAATTTCTTAGTAAGAATAGTGGTTAACACCGAGGTCTCACTCTGCTGGACACCACGGGAAGCTCTTTGCACAGGGTAATGGTTTTCTTTTCCTCCACAGTGCTCTGAATGGTGCTCGTTTTATCTCCATGTCACAGAAAGGTTAAGCAACTTGCTCGCATAAAGAGTCCTGGAACTCATACATGGTAGAGAAGGCAACGAAGTTCTTGCCCTTCGCCACCTCTAACAGTCAGGAGTTCATACCTGTGAAACATTTAGTCCCAGGGCTTGACCTAGGGCATGCGCTATGTGTTTACTGGGATGGCTCCTGCTGTTGGTAATGCGATCTAAGCTTCAGAGCCTTAGCTTCCTCCCTTACAAAATGAGAAGAGGACTACTTCTCGGGGTTGTCAAGAGATTAAATGACATGATAGACATAACACGGTGCCTGTACTTGGCAGGATCAATCAGCAATAATTACTTTGTGTGAAAGGCGCTGTGCTGGGCAGAATAGAAATGACAAAGATGACACCCTTAACTCTTGAGGGGCCCGGAGTTGTGGCAAATGAAATCTGTTACAGTGAGCCAATTGCAAAGCACTATGGGAAAGAGCAGTAAGAGGAACATAGACTAGTATGCTCTGCTTGCGACACTTGTCCCCTGCCCACACCTCCCGCCAGCTCTCCTTCACCAGCTGACTTACTCTCCAGGTCTCAAGTTAAACATCACCTCCTCAGGCTCCCCCAAACTAGGTTTGGTCTTCTGCTGCCCTCCCGCGTTCACATAGAACTCCCTTCTCCCCGGCTCTGGGAGGACCAGGACTGACTGTGCTGGTTCCAGCACCCAGCGCAGGGTCTTATACATGGGAGGTGCCCAAGAATGTTTGTTCAATGAACGAAAGAAAGAAACATGGGATTTTTCAGTTACATCAGCCTCATCTCATCTCCTGGACTTTGATGAGGAAATCGAGGGCACGCTGAGCAAACAAAATCTGGGGGC
The DNA here is from genome assembly GCA_004024625.1 of Mellivora capensis. Classification (NCBI taxonomy): domain Eukaryota; kingdom Metazoa; phylum Chordata; class Mammalia; order Carnivora; family Mustelidae; genus Mellivora; species Mellivora capensis. The sequence continues at coordinate 57,457 of PISX010005171.1, read as the reverse complement.
AAAACTCACCTATCCTGTGGCAGAATCATGATCCAAAAAATTTCCAGCTGACTTAAACAGTAAACTAGGATTAGCAAAATGAGATTTGACAGGAAGGAGTAAGTGTAAAGGACTACATTTGGCTTGCAAAACCCACGAGCTGTCCTGGGACCGTCCAGGGGAGGCTGTGACTGAGCGAGCCTGACAGAGACTCCACATTGGCCAAGGCATAGGATCCAGTCTTGGGCTGTGTTAATACGTAGCATTCAGAATAAAGGGGGTGCGCATCTTACCGTTTCATTTACGCTTCAAGACAGACAACAGAAGCAGGAATTCTGAGCAAATTTTTCAACCCCTCTAAACTTTATTTTCCCCTCTGTAAAACGGGCACTGGCCTCATGGGTTTGTGAGCATCAAATAATTGGATGACTTTATTCCCATTGGCAAGGAACAACCAAAGAAAGGAACTGCAGTGTTTAAAGAAGTAAAGAATCGGGTGGGAAAACAGGAGACACTAGAGGATAGTCTCTTTCAAAGTTTTCTTATATGAGGAAGAGACTAAGCTTCTTTGTCTTTATGAACCTAGATGGCAGAAAAGTGTCATCTAAAAATGAAAGAAGTAAAGATCTGCATTTCAGTTTGACAGAAGGAAACACTTCTTAATGTTTAAAGCTATCCAAAATAAACTGTCCTGGGATGTGGTGAGTTCCCCATGTGTGTAGGTATTCAAGCACAGGGCAGGTGCTCCCTTGGTGGGTGTAAATGAGATGATGCCTCAGGGTCTTCCCCCTGTTGGGATTCATCGAGGACTGGGTGTGTGTTGCTGTCATTTATAAATATCTGGCTCAGATTCATTTCATATATGGTCTCATTTCATCCTAACAATGCAATGGAATAAATTCCAATACAAGTGTCCTTTTACACAAAAGTTGGCGAAATTCGTTACCATGCTCAAGGTTGCACACTTTGTAAGTTACCAAGTCAAGCTTTGGACCTGGATCTGGGTGATGCCCAAGCCCCCACTCTTTCCAACCCGGCCTCGCCAGGGCTTCTGCCCCAGCCCCCTCGGACCTTTGTGTGCAGGATGAAACAGAGTGGGGGAAGGTGGAGTGCGGAGCAGGATTGCACACTGGAAGTGTGTGGGGCCAGATTCAGCTGACATACGTTTTGATTGGCAGGCAGAGTGGTTTTGGCTGCCAATATTTAATAATTGGAGGAGTTCACATAAAAACCTGATTCCCTACTTATCTTTTAAAAACTGGAAAGTAGCCATATTAGCCCCTATTCTGCTGGCTCCCATGAGCAAGGATTGCTTCTTCCAGACCTGGTCCCTACACTCTCAATGGCCAACTTTCTCACCGTTTCTCATCCTGCTACTCCCTTCATTTGCCTTCCTGGCCTGGCCCCCAGGGGGATATCATTGTGCCTGGCCCAGCCAGAGCATTCCAAGTGAATGAATGACAAAAAAGTTTGGAAATAGGAAGGTGTTCGCTGTGCTTTCTAGATGTGGAAGCTGAGTCTGAGGGAGTCCCGTGGTGGCACAAGTCGTGGGCGCACGACCTGAACGGAACCCTGACTGCCCGGTCCCCGTGACTCTGGAAGGAATGTTTGCCTGGTAGCTGCTCCCCAGAGGAACCCATGTCCTGGCTGGGGAGGGGTGTGACCAAGCGCCCCCTGTACTCACCGACTGTACCCTTGGAAGGAATTCCATCTCTAGTTGCCATAAAACAGGACTTTCTCTGGTTTGGCTGCTCTTGGTCGGGGCGGCGGGGGGGCTGTCACAGAGACCAACAAGGGATCACTGGCGTTGATAACAGAGAGAACTAAGCTTGATTTCAATAATGAGAATTACTTATCCGTCTGTTGTTCCGTATTTCTGAGTTCCATCAGAAGGACCATACTATCCCTGTGTCTGTGCCACCATTTCTCCTGTTGGGGTGGATATTTGAAGGTGGTGTTGCTCCCAAGTCATTCAGGAGAGTCAGGCCAGGTTTTGGTGTGGTGGAGAGAGATGATCTAGAATTAGGAATCCTGAATTCCATTTTGTCGCAGCCATTCATATTATTCCTGTGCTCCTTCTTTCTGGGCCTCAGTTTCCTCTTCTGTAACATAAAAGACAATGTTAGGATATCAAAAAAGCCTCTTAACAGTTTTACAGTTTGATGATTCAGAGGCAAAACTGGAAATAATAGGACTTGGAACATGGCCAAAATCTTGATAGGAGAAGAAAGAGCTACAATAGTCCTTCAGAGCTTCTTCCTTCTTCCTCTCCTTTCTCCTTCATTTCTGCTTCATTTCCTACCTTCCTTCCTTCCTTCCGTCTGTCCTTCCTTCCTTCCATCTTCTTTCCCTCTATCTTGCTTTCCTTTCATCTTTCTATCCATCCATCCATCCTCTTTCCCTCTATTTTTCCTTCCTTCCATCTTTCCATCTACCTTTCCTCCTTTCCCTCCATCCATCCTTCCTCCTTCCTTTCCACTCTTCCTCTCTCTTCCTCCTTACCTTCCTTCCTTTCTCTTTCTTTTCTTTTTGAGATGATTCAGGTGATCAAGAGGAAAAGCTGACTGAGGTCATTCAACTAAGCAGCTTTGCATGAACACGCAGTCAGCAAAGTTCCAGGGCCTGTGGAACGCCCGAGACTGTCTCTGCCTGCCTGGCTCTTAGAGTCTAGTCACGCTCGCCATCTACTCAGCACTCCACTGTTACTTAGATCTCCAACTAACTTATTTAGATATTAGCTGTAATTTTTAAAAACTGATGTTCTGGGGTGCCTGGGTGGCTCAGTGGGTTAAAGCCTCTGCCTTTGTCTCAGGTCATGATCTCAGGGTCCTGGGATCGAGCCCCGCATCAGACTCTCTGCTTAGCGGGGAACCTGCTTCCCTCTCTCTCTCTGCCTGCCTCCCTGCCTACTTGTGATCTCTGTCTGTCAAATAAATAAATAAAATCTTTAAAACAAACAAACAAACAACAAAAAAACCCCCTAATGTTCCTCTTTTCCTTTAAGGCAACATTTAGTATGTCCTTTTTCCTCTAATCAATCTGAAAATTCCTTTGTGCGGGAGGTATGTGCGCTGACCAGAAAGCTGGACTATAGTAGAAGGACCTTGAGTTCACGGACTATGCTTTATGGCCAGTGCTGGGTATATAATATGTCCTGATTTCACCTTTTCTCTTGCTTCACCTGATATCTTCTCCATAAACATCAGCTGACTGTCTCCCATGCGCCCAGCCTGGACTGGACACTGGGCTGAGATGGTTGATTACCCTCATCTACTGCTCGCTGCCCATGTTTCAAGGAGCAAGTTCATAAAAGATGCAAGAGGAAGGAGTGATGGTATACCGTTGCCTGTGTTTTCTGCTCTCCTTTCTAACTCTTGTCCTTTTCTCCTCCCTTGCTATTCAGTTAGCTGTTACAGTTGGGCCAGTGGGGGTTCCAAGTGAGATAAGGCAAAACGACGTGTTTCTCTTCTGAAGAAAGGTGGCCAGGAAAGAGCTCTTCCAAAAAAGAGGCATTTCTTATTTTGTACCACACAAATAATACATTTTTTAAAATTTTGTAATTTGGGGAGAGCATCTTGGGGCTGGGACATGAGGACCTTTCTCTATTGGCCTTGCTCGAACAGAAATATCTATGTGCACTTGCTGTCTGTCTAGACGGCACGGGCTGGCCGCTGATCCTCCCAGTCAGCCACCCCAGGATTTTTCTCACTTTGGAATCTGGACGCTGAGCCACCACTGGGGGTAACCATGATTATATCTGTAGGGTTGGTGGTAAAGTACAGCTGAGGTTTTACAATACTCGTTTGGAAAATCAGGATAACTCACTAGGAAATACCCACTTGTATACTCTGTGTAGACTGTCGTCCTCAGACACGTTAGTCGGGTGACTTCTTTAAACGAAGGTAGAGAAGTTCCACTGGCTCCTCACTGACCTGGGGCTGCTGAGGGGAGTGGAAGGACATATCTTTTGTCAGGATGACTTTGTCACAGTGGAAAATGCCAGTTTTCATGAGTAGCCCACCTGGATGCAAAGCAGACTGGGAAAAATAGTTGCAAGGACCCGTAACATGAAGAGTTTGCCCTGGATAATCTCTAGGAACTATTCTGCCTCAAAAAAAAAACCAGCCTGTCACTTTTTCTAAGAAAGAGCCCCAAGTTCTTTTTTTTTTTTTCAAAGTAAGCTTTTGAGATGTAATTTAGATACCTTATACTTCACCCATTTACAAGTGTACCATTTAATAGCTTTCAGCCTGTTGACACATATATGCAGCCATTAGCACCGTCCATTTTAGAACATTTCCTTATCTCTAAAAGGACCCCCGCACACTTCAGCTATCCCCCCATTATCCATCCCTTAGCTCCCAGCCGGAAGCCACCACTAATATATTTTCTGTCCCTATAGATTTGCCTATTCTGGATATGTCATATAAATGGAAGAAAATATGTGGCATTTTATTATTAAATCTATAAATACATGCTGGCTTTCTTCACTCAGTACTCAGTGTTAAACTTTTTCCATGTTGTGTTGTACCAAGTATGAGCATTTCATCACTTTTCGTTACGGGATGATATTCCAGGGATCTACCACATGTTAGCTATCCATTTATCCGTAGAGGGACCTTTGCGTTGTTCCCACCTTTTGGCTGTGACATCTGTATCCAAGTTTTTGTGTGGACAGACGCTTTCATTTTCTTGGGTAGATACCTAGGGGAGGAATTGCCAGGTCCTTTGGTAACTCAGTGTTTAACCGTTTGAAGAAATGTCAGGCTGTTTTCCAAAGCTGTTGCAATTGTATGTTCCTGTCAGTGGTGTATGAGGGTTCCAGTTTTTCCGAATCCTTGCCAGTACTTGTTATTGTGGGTTTTATGTATTATTATTATTATAGCCATCCAATTGGGTGCAAAGCACTATCTCATTTACTGTGGATTTGTGTTTCCCGGATGATTCCTCTTCATGTCCTTATTGGCCATTTGTGTATCTTCTTTGGAGAAAGGTCTCTTTGGAACCTTTTTCCAGTTTTGAATTGGGCTACTTGTCTTTACTATTGAGTTGTAAGAGTTCCTCAATGTTTTATTATTGATTTATATATAAATGTATTTTATATAATTATATATTTAAATATTTAATAGCATCTAGATATATAAGGTAGTGACACATGTTATAGATATATGTGTATGTCTAGATTTTTAAAAATCTAGATTTCTATAAATGTGTACCAGATATTCTAAATAAAAGTTCCTTGTCAGATATATAATTTGCAAATATTTTCTCTCATTCTGTGGATTCTTTTCACTTCCTTGATAGTATTCTTTGAAGCACAAAAGTATTAAATTTTGATGAATTCCAGTGGATCAATTTTTTTCTTTTGTGCTTGTGTCATAGTAAGAATCCAGTGCTAAATCTGAGATCGTGAAGATTTATCTCAAGGGCTTCTTTTGAGAGTTTTGTAACTTCAGGTCTTACATTTAGATCTTTGATCCATTTCGAGTGAATATTTGTGTATGGTGTGATAGAAAGATCTGGCTTCATTCTTTTGCATGTAAAGTTACTCCTCCACCACCATGTGTTGAAAGCCTATTCTTTTCCCATCGAACAAGCTTGGCACCTTCATCAAAAATCAACTGACCGTAGGACCGTAGATCCTAGATCCTTAGTTCTACTCATTGATCTGTGTGTCTGTGATAAATCATGCTAGGACCATGCTGTCTTAATCACTGTTGCTTATAGTTTTTGTAGTAACTTTTGAAATTGAGAAGTGTAAGTCTTTCAACTTGCTTCGTCTTTTTCAAGATTCTCTTGGCTATTCTGGGTCCTTGGCAATTTTGAAGTTTAGAATCAGCTTGTCACCTCAGCTGAGATGCTGATAGGGATTGCATGGAAACTATGGACTGATTTAGTAAGCATTGTCATCTTAACTACGTCAAGTCATCGAATCCGTGAACATGAGATTTTTTTTTCATTTATTTATATTTTTAAATTTCTTTCCACAATGTTGTTGTAGTTTTCAAAGTATAAGTTTTACACTTCTTGTATTAAATATATTCCTAAGTACTTTTTTCTTTCTGATGGCTGTTATAAATGGAATTGTTTTTTTTATTTCATTTTTGGATTGCTCATTGAAAGTATATAGAAATATAATTCACCTTTGTATATTTTTCTTGGCTCCTGCGATCTTGTTGAACTTACTTACTAGTTCTAATAGTCATTTATTTATTTATTTATTTATTTATTTATTTTTAGTGAGCTCCTTAGGATTTTCTATATGCAAGATTATGTCATCTGAAAATAGAGAAAAATATTACCTCTTCTTTTCAAATCTGGATGCCTTTTATTTCTTTTTCTTGCCTAATTGTGCTGGCTGGAATGTTTATTGCATTATTCACAGTAGCCCCGGAGCTTCTGGAATAGAAGTAATGAGAGTGGGCAACCTTGTCTTGTTCCTAATCTTAAAGGGAGAACTTCCAGTATGTCATCATTAATGTGACATTAGCTATTAGGGCTTTCTGTTTTTGTTTTTGCTTTTGGTAGATTTCCTTAACAGGGTGAGGAAGTTCCCTTCTATTACTGGTTTGTTGAGTGTTTTTATCATGAAAGGGGTTTGGATTTTGTCAATCCAAAATCCAAAATCAAGGGATTTTTGCTTTTACTGTATCTATTGAAATGATCGTATGCCTTTTGATTTTTGATTTTTATTCTATTCATATGGCATATCAGTGACACTGATCTTTGTTAAGCCTATCTTGCATTCCTGAAACAAATCCTAGTCCGTCTTGGTGTCTCATTCTTTTTGTATGTATTCAGTTTGCTAGTGTTTTGTTGAGGATTTTCGTATCCACTCTCACAAAAGATATAATCTGTGGCTTCCTTGTGATGTCTTTGGTTTGGTATCAGGATAATGCTGCCCTCAGAATGAATCGGGAAGTTTGCCCTTCTGTTTTAGAACAGTTTTTGAAGAATTGGTATTATTTAAATGTTTGATAGAATTCATTTGCCATCTGGGCCTGGGCTTTCCTTTGTGGGTAGTGTTTTGGTTACTGACTCAATCTCTTTACTTCTTATAGGTCCATTTGGGTTGTCTGTATCTTCTTAGTTCTTGAAATGAACTCTTGTTGAGTTAGTTTCAGTAGCTTATGTCTTTCTAGGAACCTGTCCATTTCAGATTATCTAACTTACTGGCACACAATTACAATATTCCTTTATAATGTTTTTTATTTTAGTAATGGTAAAATGCTGGTAGAAATGTCTGTAATTTCATCTCTCATTTATTAATTTGTTTTCTCTCTTTTATTCTTGTCTTGGCTTGTTTGTTTAAATGTTTTCCAATTTGTTCATTTTTTTTTAAGATTTTATGTATTTATTTGGGAGAGAACATGAAAGAGAGAGTGAGCGAGCACAAGCCAAGGTGGAGGGAGGGCAGAAGGTGAGGGAGAGGCAGACTCCCCACTGAGCAGGAAGCCCACTGCGGGGTTCCATCCCAGGACCCCCGGATCGTGACCTGAGCCTAAGGCAGACGCTTAACTGACTGAGCCACCTAGGAGCCCCACCCAGTTTGTTCATCTTTTCAAAGAACTAGCTCTTGGCTTCACAGATTTTTCTCTATTGTTTTTCTGTTCTCTACTTCATCAATTTCTACTCTAATCTTTATTCTTTCTTCCCTTCTGCTTCCTTTAGGTTTAACTTGCTATTCTTTCCCTAGAGTTCTGAAGTGGAAGAGTGGGTCATTGATCTGAGATCTCTCTCCTTTCTCAGTGTAGGCATACAGCTATAAATTTCCCTCCATGCAACTATAAATTTTAGCTCCATCCCATAAGTTTTGGAACATGACATCTTCATTTTCATTCATCAGTTTTCTCATTTTGCTTTTCATTTCTTCCTTGTTTCATTAACTAGTTAGGAGGGTGTTGTTTAATACATGGGCCTCTCAAGTTCGTTGCTGTTACTGATTTCTGTTCTCATTCCATGTTAGAAAATACTCTTAGTATTATTTCTATCCTTTTAAATCTGTTGATGGTTGCTTCATGGCCTAGCATACAGTTTATCCTAGAGAATGTTCCACATGTACTTGAGAAAAATGTATATCCGGCTGTGATGGCTGGGGTCTCTTATGGGTGTTTGGCTTCACTGGTTATTAGTGTTGTTCGAGCCCTGTTTCCTTTTTGATTTTCTGTGTAGTTCTATTGAAATTGAGATATTGAAATCTTCATCTATGATTGTTGAATGGTCTGTTTCTGTCATTTCCCTCAGTTTTTGCCTTGTGTATTTGCAACTCTGCTCTTAGTTGCAAATGTTTATAATTATTATATCTTCCTGATGGATTGACCATGTTCTTATTATGACATGTCCCTCTTTATCTCTAGTAACATGTCTTGTTTTAAAGTCTATTTTATCGAATATTAGTATAGCTACTTCAACTTTCTTATGCTTGCTGCAAAGCTCTGGTTTGAATTTTCATAGACTTTGATGAGCACTGTAAATGAGTGAAGAAATTACCTCTTTTCCTTTTTTCCCCCTTCATCTTTCAAATGAAATATTTTACCAGTCAACCAACTCTCCCTGAGCACAAAGTAGAGTCCCCCACACAAAGACCTGCGTGATGTGAAAACTCTTGTGTCTAGTTAGAACCCTTTCATGGGATTGGTTCATCCTCTTCACGTCATCCTCAACAAATTAAAACCACATCCTCCTCTGTAAAAGGATGTAAAAAAACATCCTCCTCTAAAACATGAGGAGGCCTCATGACCAGAACTTAGAGGTAAGGAACTAAAATTAAAGGAAAGGGAAATCAGGAAAAATTTTTATCAAACTCAGAGGAATACGAAGGTGTTAGGAAATAAGATGTTTACTCTTGAACTCCTTAAGTCAGAATAGCTTCCCTGAATTCTTTGGGTCATTCACTTGCCCCAAAAACATTGGAAGAACCCCCAAGTGATGCTATTGGGAAATGGCATGGAATGAGGACGGCGTACCGGGACCTCTGTGTCTATGGGCCTTACTGTGTCAGAGTGAGTACAGATTTCAAAAGGAAAAAAATACATTTAAAAAACAGGTGTAAGACCACTCAGCAAGGGCCCCGTTTGATCATCTGCTGTGTCTGAGCCCACTTTCTCTCCTGGAGGAGGATGGCCCCGACACCGTCATTGGAGGAGCGCACCTCACATTCGGTGCCAGTTTCCTGTCCCTGCTTGGAGCTCTAGGAGTTCAGAGAGGGGAGGGCGGCGTGACCTCTGCCTAGCTGTGTGTTGGCCCGAGGCCCTGGTGACAGTGTGTCTGCACCGCCAGCGCACCGACAATCTTTGGAGCAGCTCTTCCTTGCTCAACGACCAGCCAGTTTGGTCTCAGGAAACCACTCTGCAGTGCTGGCTGGGTTCAGAAGTCATTTTTAATTTTGTGACAAAGACAAATATGTCCTATGGGAGTAGTAAGTGGTTTTACTGGTGATATTAATGGAACTGTGACCTCTCCTGTATCTATGGTCCTACAAAACAAAAAATGTTTGTATTATAATATGTCAGGCAAGTTCATTCTTAGCCCTTCCTTGAAGCAAATTGCAGAGGAAGTATACTATTATTAAGCCCAGAGCATAGTGTGTGTGTGTGTGTGTGTGTGTGTGTGTCCGTGTGTGTATGTGTCCACAGTCATAAGCTCATTGGCAAACATGGTGGATTTTAATGCGACTGCTGACTTGATACAAATGAGGTATCTTGAATTGGGTTGCGATGGGCACAATTCATTGAAGTGCTGAGCAGAATTGGTGGGGGCCCAGGGTTGATATTGGTATTGGCTTATAAAGGCCAATAGTTGTAGTAAAATTCAAGTGTTGGGAGGCTCCAAAGTGGCAAAGAGGAAGGAGACATTCAAAGACACATTGAGCTCACCTCTTCTGTTTTCATTTGGGATGGGCATGCATTCGCCTAGAAATGACTACACTGATGTTTATTATTTCCCTCACAAACTTTTTATGCCAGTGTCCTTTGTTGCAAATAGTTGCTTAAGGATACAGTAAATTAAATGTGAAGGATTTACAGTTTAGATACATGAATTAAACCATTTCCTGGTGTTTGCGTTTACCTTGGGACTCACAAAGAAGACAAAAATATAAACTCACAGGAGGAAGGAAAGGAATGATCAAATCCCAATAGTTTCTGCCTGAACACTTAGCTCAGCAACTTTATTTAAGGGAGGAATTTTGTGCTGATAAGTGAATCTTTGTCTCTGTATAATTAACTTTTCCTCTCTGCATACATTGCTACACCCACTGAGCTCTCCAAATAGATATATAACTTTTAACTGTGCAGTGTTCGTGTGTCATTCTATTGGGCAAAACTAAAGTAAACCAAATGCAGAATTGATAGTTTTCCTCAGGTAAGAATAGATGCTGCTTTATAATTTGAGACTTAAATTCAATATTCAAAATATTACTATAAAATAATACAAGATCATTCTAGAAAATCTGACAAACATATAAGAAGGTAAATAAGAAAATAACAACAAACCACTACTCAAACATTTTAGTGTATTTGTTTTTTTCCCTATGCCATATCTGAATATATATTTATGCCTTTTATAGTTAAGATCATGGGTATAATTCGTGATTTTCATATGTCCCAACCCCCACTCTCCGTTAGTTCAAATCTCTCCTAATAATAAGTAACAGCCAGCACGTATCCAGTATTAACTGTCTGCCACGTACCATTCTAAGCGCTTTACATCTATTCCTTCATGTAGCCCTCATCATAGCCCTTTGAACTGGATTTTGCAAATGAAGCACAGAGAGTAAAATGATTTGCCTGAGGTCTCACAACCAGGAAGGGGCAGAGCCAGGATTCCAACCCAATTTGTAAAGTGTGAGCTCTGCACCCCCACCATGTGCTGACTCCCTCTGACTCAGCCTTGTAAGCGCCCTGTCCCCCAGCCTGCCCTCACAGCCCTCCTCCCCCTGGGTGATTGTCCTCTTGTCAGAATTTCTCTAAAACTAGACTGTATGACAGGGCACGTCCTCTCCCCACCGCGTGTGTGAAAATCAGCCTTCATCTCTGAAGAGCAGTTGCCAGCTACAGCCTTTGTGGAGTGAGGAGAAGACAGGGAGCTCCAGCCCCGAGGGTGGTACGGGGAAAGGAGGTCAGGAGACATTGGCCTCCAGGCCTGGCCCTGCTCACATCACTTCACGCATTTACACCCCCGTCTTATCTGTCAGAGGACAGAGTTGTTGGAGAGCTCTTCCTCCATTTTGTTAGGTCATTCGTTCATTCATTTACCACACGTCGGACTGAGATGCATACAGTCTGTCTCCTCTCCTCTAGGAATTCATCAGCCGGTTTGCAGCCAGAGAAGTAACCTGCCAGTTCAATGTAGAGTCGGTGAAGTATTGTTATTGGAGAATGTGGAGAATTTGGGGAGGGCCCCTAAGGTGGGGATGGAGAAAGGGTATAAGGAAGGGGCTGGCCTAGCAAGGCTTCCAAGAGGACAAGGAGGAATTATTTAGAAATCTAGGGCATATGAACTAGGCTGCGATAATAGGGCCTTTCTAGTGTCTAGTGTGTGTCAAATGAGTCTGTCTTAAGCAGGCTACACCAATGTCACCTTTTTTTTGGATTAAACCTACAGGAATTTATTGTCTCACATTCTAGAACTGGAGGTTGAAATCAAGGTGTCAGTGGGGCCATGCTCCCTCTGAAACCCGTAGGGGGTTCGTCTATGTCTCTTCCTACCTGTGGTGGTTGCTGGCAATCCTTGGCAACCCCCATCTCGCACCCCATCACTCGGTCTCTCCCTGGATAGTCATGTCCCTGACCCTGGGACACCCATACTGGAAGAGGGACCCACCCTCCTAATTCCACTGACAGTGATCCCCTTTGATCCAAACGAGGTCACATTCTGAAGTGCTGGGGTTGAGGACTTCCGCATTTTGGTTTTGGGGGGGACACAGTTCACCCCACAACAACTTCATAGCCACCATCTAGTCTAGGCAACCACTGCCTGCTCGCTGCTCCGTGTCTCCGTTCAGCATCCAGACTGAGCTTCCTAAAGCCCAGCAAGCCCCTGGGGGGCTCGTTGGGTCTTTCAGGTCCAGATGGAGAGAGTTAACAGCAGACTTCTTTCCATCTGGCTGTCTAAGGCTAAGTGACTCCTGAAGAGATCATGAGATGTCGGTGGGTTCCTGAGCGTGAGGGCATGGTAGACTGTGGGAATGTTTCTGAAAGATCTGATGCTCATTCTGGTCCCCAGAGGAACCACAGAGAAGCTGAACAGGTGGTTTGAATCCTTGTGGCCTCTGAGACTTGGCCAGATGCCCTCCTTCTGAAGGGTGGTATCTTGGTGATGATGTAAGCCTTTTCCAGCCCCCTCTGCAGGCGCTGGGACTTACTGTGCTGTTAGTAGATAACACTGCACATACTAAAGGAATCTAAAAGGCCTGGGAAGTCAACGCAGTCCTCAACACCGCTTCTCCAGACTCTCCCCTGGCCCTGAGCAGCTCAGAGCTCCTCACTCCTTCTGAGTCTGCAGGAAAGGTCTAGAAAACCTTTAAGTCAGGCTTCTGTCATTCAAATGCTAATCCTCTCTACAAATTGACACCTCTGCATTACCTCTGTCTGCTCCAAAGTCAGCTGACCATTGCACCCAGGGCCCTTGGACGCCTTGCAAAGGCTCTGGAGGCTGCTTCCGGAGGCACTTAGCATAGCAGTGGGAAGAAGTTTATGCAGAATATTCTCCTTTCTTTCTCCCTGCACTTTTATGGCTTTTAGCAATGGTGACCTAAGTCTGTCCCCCACCCCCCACCCCCACATCAAAATTGCATCTTAGGGCATTGGGGCAATCTGAGCCAACATCAAGACCTGAATAAGGAATTTGGTTTCTTTTTTTTTTTTTAATTTATTTTTTTTTAAGATTTTATTTATTTATTTGACAGAGAGAGATCACAAGCAGGCAGAGAGGCAGGCAGAGAGAGAGGGGGAAGCAGGCTCCCCGCTGAGCAGAGAGCCCGATGTGGGGCTCGATCCCAGGACCCTGAGATCATGACCCAAGCCGAAGGCAGAGGCTTAACCCACTGAGCCACCCAGGTGCCCCAAGGAATTTGGTTTCTTACAGAAGCATTCTGTTTCTGGGCAAAAACAAAGAGGGCCAAATTCAGAGATAAGAATGCAAATTTATGGATTATATTAAGGGGGACACACCCTCACCCAGCTATGGTGTCTAGATGTTGATACAACCATTTATATATATATATACACACACATATATATATGTATTTTTCATTTTCTTCTCATTCAGATACAGGTAGACCTTTCTTAGAGATGCACAGTGAAATACCCGAAATTATAAATATGACTGAAGGAAGGGAGATCGTCATCCCCTGCCGGGTCACATCACCTAACATCACTGTGACTTTAAAAAAGGTAAAACCGAGCAATGCTTCTCTCAGAAAATCTTTTCTGCAAGTGAGCACAATGAATTTCAAGTCCTTTTATCTCTCTGGAATGATTTTCTTACAGACATTTGGGCTGCTCAGTGGACTTTTCTCGAATATCCTTTTACTATAAAGGATGAGTGCTAGAGGTCATACCCAGGCATGAAGTAACATGACACAAATATGTGGGCATAAATTGGTGTGAATATAATGAAAGAACGAAAATCGTGCATATGTTCATCTAAGGTCACAAATCCTAATTGTCCGCAAATGTGAGAAAAACCAATTCTGTTGCTTATTCAAATTAGTAACTTGGCAGAGAGGGATTACTCCAGATTTTTGCTAAGGACAGAGCTGTGAGACAGGTGCCTACAACCACCAGCTTTTGTTTGAGTTGTGAAGTTCCCAGTAACAAAAGCTTATGTCCTGCTGGGCAGCCAAACTTAGCTGCTTAGGGAAAGGGGGAAAAAGTGGGGAGGGGGGCAAGAAAGCCACACATGACATTTTTTTCTTCATATCATGTTGTAAATTATGCATATGAAGAAAGAAAAAGATTTGGGATGGAATCTAACAAAGATAAAAACTAAAATGTGACATTCCAGCTAATTCATCGATGCTAAGAGTTTGGGAACAGACTGGGGCGAGAGGTGGATAGGTACTCCCCAAATGGAAAACAGTGGTGAGTCCTGAGAGCTTCGAGGTTTAAGAGGAAAAGTTTAGGCTGTCCCAAGGTAGCGTGAAGCACCACCGTCGCACTTAGGTTCTCAGGAAGTGTTTGGTGGTGGTAGTAGTGGAGTCAGAAAAACTTGGAGTGATTTCCGGTATCACTGGTTGGCCTGAAATCCTGCAATATGTTGGAGGCGTCTCCCGGGCTCCTTCCCTTGCATTCACTTTCCTACATTATTGATTTGATTGAAGCCCTCAGGATAGTCCATCAGTGACAGGTTTTTAGCTTCCATTCTATCTGTGTGTCACCACCAGTAATTACAAAGTCGCTGTATTTCAGAGCTGAAAGCATCAGAGGATTCAAAACCAATGGCGGAAGGAAAAACTGAGGTCCTGGGGGAATTGGGGAGTTGTGGACCTCCCAGACCACACTGGGCATTGGAATCCGTATCTTGACTACTTCCGTGCTCTTGCCACCTTTGCTAACGGTTTAGTTTGCGCTGGAGAGAGACCAGAGAGGTTAAGAACAGAGCCTTGTGCCATGCTGCGTGGATTCTGATCATCAAACCACTGAACCTGCTGGACCAACCGGCAAGTTATCTAAACTCCCTCCGCCTCAGTTTCCTCACTGGAGAGATGGGAGTGGTTACGGTCACACCCACCCCACAGGGGGTTAGGAAGTAACAGAACCCCTAGAACAGTTCTGTGTGTAAGCTGAGCCCCATCAAGGGTTAACTATTATTATTTACCCAGCAGTTTAATACCCAATACTTGATTTATTATCAAGTGATATTTACTATCAAGCGTAGTATCTACTCCTCTTAGTCTGAGATAATAATCACTGTGTGATTAATATGGAACATGCCATGGGGCTGTGGAACGTCTCTGTTTTGGGCAAGCCCCTTGCCTTTTTGCTCTAGCGCAGATCATTTTTCTGTGGTAAGAAACAGTCCCAAATTCCCCCATGTAAAAATCTGAGCGGGGTGGGGGAGCTTATTTTCTCTGTTTTTCTACCTAAGCTCTATAATACACTTGAGAGAAAGAGAGAAGGAGGGAGGGAGGGAGAGAGAGAGCGGAAGAGAGAGAGAGAAAAGCACACACTGTTCTCATAGGGATTTGGGTTTGCCACATACATACTGAAACTATTCTAGTTCTAAGATCTTTCTCTCCTACCTCTCCTCTTGTCCCTTTTAACCTGCTGTCCCTTCCTCCTCTCCCCCTCACCCACTCCCACCGTAGGAGCCGTGGTCAGCTGGAGACAGCCTCCCTGTCCAGTCCTTTCTCTCAAGGCTGTTTCTCCCCTGCTTCTCTGTGATACTCATAGGCACCACCATAGCTGATGAGCTACGTGGCCTTCTGCTAATTCAGCTCGGAACAAAGTTTCTTTGTCAGTAGAATACTGCTGGTGGCGGTGAGGGCAGATCAGTAAGCGCAACTTCCTCTGAAACTTTAAAGGAAACTTCAGTATATTTCTGACTTGTGCTGAGGAAGTCCATCAGCAAACCTTTCTTTTAGATTCGGCCCAGGCTTGGGGTCGCCTGTGTTCAAAGCATCATAGATCTCAATCCCTGACTGAAACTTTTATTTGAGCTTTTCCCTTAACAATTGGTATCAAGTTAGAGAAAGGTTCTTTTTCTCCCACTGGAGATAGAGCCTTCCTGAGCCTGCAGATAGAATCACGATTTACTAGAACATGAAATGCCTCCTTCACTTGCTTGCAAGTTCTTCGTAAACAGGGTGCAGCTCATTTCAAAGCTGTGGGACATTCTGGTAACACAGACCCACACAGACGTGCTCCCTGAGAGAGGAATTTCTGCCATGGAGTTGCAAATCCCAGCCAGATTAGGTCCTTCAACAAGCAGTATAAATAAGTGATAAACAGATAAGCGATGCCAGGTGCACTTTTTAAAAGAAGAGGAAAAAGATCTGAAAAGTAATCTGATTCTCCAACCTTACCCTTTTCCAGCAGGGGGATAAGTCACAGTGGTAGTCAGAGATGCCTCTGAAATTGGGCCGGGAATCTGGCATCAGGGGAATTGGGCTGGGCCATCGATGGAGCAATAGCCCTTTATAAAGTCTCATCCCCAGGCGGACTGTTTATACGGTAGTCTCTAAAAATAAAGTTCTTGGCGTCCAGCAGAAGGCATAAGGGAAAGTCAAATCATGGATTCCTTTCTTCTGTCTGGATTCATGGTATTTGGGAATACTTCTAAGAATCCGAGAACGCCTCACACATGACAGTGTCTCTGGGCTCCACATCTGTTTGCAGCTGTCTTCACTGTCCGTCTCCTTGGAGTTTCCCTCCCAGAGGCAGACTGGAGGCCTTCAGCCTTCCCAGAATGATAAGGCCAGCAAGCGCCAAGTGAAGGCCATGCATCTCAAAGGACCGGGAATTACTTACGGTCCTCTGAAGACAGCCACCTCTTTACTAAATCATGCAAAATGGGAGGACAAGTGATGGCTTGTTAAAAGCTCCAGATGACGAGGCTCGGGAAGGTGACCTGGCAGACCCAGTGGAAAAGTTCCTAATTGGTTTCTCAGGCTGGTCCGTTACAAGGGTGATTCCCAGAGGCCAAGCGATAGGGGTCCCCACTCCAAGTCTACATGACA
Organism: Mellivora capensis; assembly: GCA_004024625.1. NCBI lineage: Eukaryota > Metazoa > Chordata > Mammalia > Carnivora > Mustelidae > Mellivora > Mellivora capensis. The sequence goes on along the minus strand of PISX010005171.1, from coordinate 40,797 downwards.
GCTAGGTCCACCCCGGCGGTGGGGGGGAGGGGGGGTGCTGAGGCTGATAATGAATTACCATAATTTAGCCTCATCATGTGTATCTTGCTCCACACAAAGCAAACTAAAGAGCCGATAATGCCAAACTGGAGTTTTTACCTCTACCGTTTTCATTTTCGATGAAAACTGGGATTTCACAGACGACGGGTGAAACACTATTGTCACAGTGCTCCTACGATTTTCTTAAAGCATCTTCTTTTTTTTCTTCTCCCTCTTCAGTTTCCCCTTGACACCCTGATCCCGGATGGAAAAAGAATAAGCTGGGACAGCACGAAGGGTTTTATAATAGCAAATGCAACGTACAGAGAGATCGGCCTTCTGACCTGTGAAGCGACAGTCAACGGACATTTGTATAAGAGCAACTATCTCACCTACCGACAAAGTAAGTGGGGTTCCAGAGGCACGAGGGCAGGCCAAAACGCTTCAGGGCTTCCTTGCATAGTGAGACCTTAATTTGGGGGGAAAAAAAAAAAAAAGAATCTCATTTCTTCTGCTTGCAGCCAATACCATCCAAGATGTCCAGATAAGCCCGCCCAGCCCAGTCAAGTTACTTCGAGGTCACACCCTCACCCTCAACTGCTCCGCTACCACCGCTTTGAACACAAGGGTTCAGATGGCTTGGAGTTACCCTGGTAAAGTGAGTGGCATTTTCTTCTGGCTTCTGGAGGGCAGTATTTCTTTCTGGCAAGGGGCTTGCCACTGGGTTTTGGAGGTGGGACAAAATCAGCATCTTCTGACTCATGTGGCCGTGTGAGCGAACAAGGAAGCTGTGGGTGTGGCTTGGGGGCTTGGCTCGTCTGACGTTCCATGCGCGTGTGTGTGTGTGTGTGTGTGTGTGTGTGTGCGCACAGATACAGTCTTTTGATGTCTGGAGGTTTTGTTTTGAAGTATATAGGCTGGTATTTCTATTGCATGACTCCGGGTGGAAAAGGGGATTGTTTCATCCTTGGAAACGGTTCTCTGGGATTTAGAGATGAGAGGGAAATTTATCACTCAGTGCCAGGCAGGGCCTATCTGCGGTAAGAGCCACAACAGAAAGTTGTTGTCAGCGTGTTAATTTTAGATACCAGCAGACAGCGAGGCACCTGATTGGAGCATGTTTGGAAAAGATATTCCAAGCCAGTCGGCCAGTATTCCCTTTGTTCAGTGAAAAAGGAGCCGTGCTGTCCTGCAGAAAAATGAGGAGAATGGAGACCGAGTTGGGGCTCCTTATTCAGACCAAATGTCCCTGCAAACAAACAGTCCTGGTTTGCAAACGTGTAGGTGGGGAATTGAAGATCAGCTGTTAAGAAACTTTAACTGTCACTTTGGCCCCATTGGCTGTGTGGCGGCATAATGGAGGGGGTGGATCCCAAGCCCTGTCGTGTGCCCTGGCATTCTGATTGCCCAATCACAGAATTAACTGATGATTAAATTATATGCCAAAGATTAACACGTCAGCCCCGAGCTCAAACATCTCTTGCCATGGAAATAGAATAACTTGGCAACAAAAAAATGGAACGCATGCCCTGAAGGACTCGTCCATCGTATTTTCTAGAAAGTGATAGTGTTTCATTTAAATAAAAATGCTGTGACTTGTGACAGTCGTTTCTGGGTTTTGATAGAAGTCAGCTATTCTTCAGTAAACAACAAGAGGGAACAAACTCTTATCCTGTTGGTGGCCGACGGCCAGTTAAACCTTGGAAAATGGCACCATCCAGGAGAACTCTGCGTGACTGAAATATCTTGTCTGACTTTTACAGTTACCACTACTCACAGGTGGCTAAGGGCCTGGAGTGTGGTTCCTGTGACTAAGGAACTGCATTTCTTATTTTAACAGCCATGTGTGGCTGGTGGCTACAGAGCCAGACAAAACAGTTTTCTGAAACCCAGGATCAGCTGTTTTCCAAAGACAGAAACAATAACCAATGTTACTCGAATTTGGGAAGAAAGGAGTTCTCTAACGGAGTAGACGGAAGTAATACCTACAGAGAGTGGCTGAAAATCCCTCGGGCTGGCATTTAAGGGACCGCTGCTTTGATTTTTGATGGTGGTGGTTGGCATCTTCTTTCTGGTTACTGCCAAGAAGGAAGAAAATGTCCTCCCCATGTGTCTGTTCCAGCAGGGCAATATAAGGACAGGTGGGTAGGAGTTTCCTAAACATGGCACAGGAGAGAGCTAAGTTCAAGACCCAAAGACCAGTTCTGTACTGCTTTCACAGTTGGGTTTTTTTTTTTTTTTTCCCATGCCTCCTCACATGGGAAGGATGGAGAGGGAGACATAACATATTATGTGTTATAAAATGTAATGCTAAAAAAAGAGAGAGCGCGAGAGAGGGAGAAGGAACAATGGAAGGAAAAGGCAACGTGATCTCATCTTCCCAAAACCAGGAAGGAGGCATTGTGACCAGTTTACGCTGCGGAGCCTGGGGCCTGCCCCTGGTGTGCCCTGGGGCAAACACAGGACCACGGCCCCGCCACCACCACCACCATCAGATGTCGCCTAAGCTTATAGATGGCTTTGCATGGCCTCAGATCCATTCTGTGTGATTTAGCAGAAATTGGAAAGCCTTGCTCAAAATAGTGAAATGATGAGAGCAGGATTATTACACCTCAGCGTGTGGAGCCAGGACTCCTGATTTTTTCCTTCATTTCTAGTAAGGGAGCAAAAGAAAATTCACGCTTAGAGAAATAGTGTCATGGAGTCAGGTACCAAAGATACTGCCTGAGTTAGCCACATCTCTGCCCAGAGAGCCGGCTGCTGTTTAGAGAGGTGTGTGCTGGAGGGAAGGCACTAGATTTACATCCTCCAGAGACCTGGGTTTCCTGCCCATGGTGACCTCCGAGGCTTCAGCCTCTTCATCTCTAGAAGGGCAGTGATGCTGCCTATCTCCCTGGGTGGTTGTGAGAAACTGCTGGGTTCATGTACATGAAGGTCCATCTGGAGAAGACGACGTGCTAAATGAATGCTCCCATGGCAAATATTGGAAACGCATCGAGACACAGTTTGAGTTTCTAAACATCCTGGTGTTAGGTGGGATTGCTTCCCAGCATAAAATGTTGATCATCTCAGTGACGATCTGAGAAATGCTCTCACCTTGAGCGTGAACAGTTACTACGTCCACCTTTGCTATACATTTTCTTTCTAGACAAGGAAGAGAGCATCTATAAGGCAACGAATTGGCCAGCGCACCTCCGTTGCCATTGTGTTCTACAGCGTTCTTACTATTGACAAAGTACAGAACAGAGACAAAGGACTTTATATTTGCAATGTGAAGAGTGGCCCGTCGTTCAAATCTGTGAACACGTCAGTGCATATATATGGTAAGCCATTCCTGCTCTGCTTTCTATCATCATGGATTTGGGGCGGGTTCTATAAAAAAGTACATTTTCTTTTGGCCAAGAGGTACTCTATCATGAATGATAGATACTACTTGGTTCCCCTCTTCCTGCTGCCAAAAAATCAAAGCACATTAAGTGTTGTTTAATACTTCTGAATTAGAGTCTTTTCCTTGCCAGTTTATTGTGGTGAGTAATTCAGCTAGATCATATTATAACCTATATTAAGCTCTTTTCCTAACATTCCATATAAACAATACAGAAAAATATGACAGATTGACCTTTATTTCTTAGGTACTGCTGTGAGTTAGAGAAAAATGTGGTGGAATAAGTTATTTAGAACTGATGTGATTTTATCCCCGGTATTACTCTGATGAAATCCTGATATTGTTGTTTAATGCCAATAGGCAAATTCTGAAAGGAAATATTTAAGCATCTTTAGAATCCTTAAAAACCTTATTTATCTCCACGGTTGGGGGGGTGGGGGAAGGCAAGAAGCAGAAACTCTTGAACTGTCCTAGCAGGGGCCTGAGATGTTCTTTTGATTTTCTCCAGTAGCATTTTTTGTTTTTTGTGGGTTTTTTGTTGTTGTTGTTGTTGTTGTTTTAAATCAGATCATGTGTTTTATGGCGCCTAAAGGAACTTTCTCCTATCACACTCATCGCGGGCATGGTAGATTTTCAGAAGTGTCTCTACTTTTCTGTGATTGCCATTACGGATATTTGAGATGTTCCATTCTCTGTGGCTCTGCCTCTGTTTTTCTGTTTTCCTCGCAACCCTTTCACTTGAACATACCTCACTAGTTAGTTAGTGTGCTTCTGGATTATTTTATTCAGGGATCAGTATTTGGGCTCCTTGATAGTCTTTTTTTTTTTTTTTTTGACAGAGATCACAAGTAGGCAGAGAGGCAGGCAGAGAGAGAGGGGAAGCAGGCTCCCTGCTGAGCAGAGAGCCCGATGATGCGGGGCTCGATCCCGGGACCCCGGGGCCATGACCTGAGCCGAAGGCAGAGGCTTTAACCCACTGAGCCACCCAGGCGCCCCGGGCTCCCTGAAGGTCTTGATCGGAATTCTGCTCTGTTTGTTTACTGCTTCCACCCTCTTAGGAGGCAGGGGTTTGGGCTGGTGTTGCTCTGCTAAGATAAACAGGGCCTTTCCTAATCTCTTCATCACCTTTCCTCTCCAAGATAAAGCATTCATCATGGCGAAACATCGAAAACAGCACATGCTGGAGACCATGGCGGGCAAGCGGTCCTACAGGCTCTCTGTGAAAGTGAAGGCATTTCCCTCACCAGAGGTTCTATGGTAGGACTGTAATTATTTTCCTATCAGTTTAAGATATGCTTTGTGAGTAGGAAGACCCAGGAGCCCAATGACGGGAATTCCTGAGAAAATATCAAGAGAAGTGTCCCCAGACCCTGGTGGAACCCAAGAACTGAGTTGATTTCTGGGGCTGGGAGCGAAGCAGGTAGGCGGGGCTGCAGGGACGGGGAGGGTTGTCCCAGGATGAAGTGAGAGACAGGTGTTCAGGTGTTTTTGAGTGCTTCGTTCAGTTCAGCCCTTCACACGCTGTGACTAAATTTCTGCATCTCTAAACCTCCCCATGATGTCAACATCCCTTGAATGGAGTATGTTGGGCAATGAGTAGGAAGCGTCTTGAATATCTAACATGCTCTATTAACCCTGAAGAAGTGGGCCCTTGTAATGAGGATAATAATTCTTTTATTATCTGAAAATAATTCTTTTATATACAGCTGGGATGAAAGTTCCAGTCTTGTAAAATTAAACAAACATTAAGAGAGACAAGACTTATTCAGTTGTAGGGGTGGAGGAAAGGACCTACTTGAACTAATTGAGGTTTTTTTTTTTTTGGCTCAAAGTTTGCATATTCAGAACCTCCCCAAGCAGGTTCTTTTCGAGTTAGTACAACACCTGATGTAAAACAATGTAATCTGTTTATAATCTGCAGTCATTTTGTTAAATCATTTTTAAATGCTAATATCTTTGGCTCAAACCATTACATTTTAAACAAAGAGTAAGGTACAAAACCCATTAGGAAAACAACCCGCACAATATGGAAATGGTACCATTGTAGAATCACCTCCACCAGCCCTCATTTTGCTTACAATATCACACGATTGCAGTGTTTGTTTTCAGTTTCCTCAAATAGTTAACAGGGAGTTAGGAGAAAATTAAACTTTGTGCTGTGCCCCTTTGTGGCCTCACGGTAGAAGAGAGGGCTTTTTTGTTGTTTTATAATGTATAAAAAGTCCAATAGTAAATTTTTCCTGTGAGTGTACATTAATTCCTTCATTGGAATTTAATCAGTCCAGGCTATACATTCCCTCCTTCCAAAGGATGTGAGAGTATCCCCTTCTATGAAAGAGTGCTAATTTCTTTAGTAACTAAGCAGCTAGGACCTAAAACACATACACAATAAGTCCATCCATCTTTGAGAACACTGACTTGTTCATGAGAAATACAGTCAATTAAGATGGCGTCTGCAGTCACAACAGAGAGCATAGTCATTTCAACCGCTTGGGCACCAAGACCCGTTAGTGATGGGTATTTGCGTACAGGACAAGGTAAGGTTTGCATGGATATGACCCAATACCATTTCCAATATTAAAACCTTCCTACAGAACACCGTAAACTCCTAACAGATTAAAAAAGACCCGGCTAAAGAACTGTGCAATTTAATGAACTTAGACTTGTAGCATTAAATCTTTGAGAAGCTCTAGAAAATTTGGAGAAACTGAGGCTCACACAGACAAGCACAGAGTGGCAGAGCTGGGACAAGCATTCAGGCCTGCCGGCTCTCAGTTTTGTATGCAACTGCGTGATATCAAGGCATTGATTCTATATTTAAAGTTAAAAAGAATTTTTTTTAAAGTTTTGTACCTTTTGTTTGTGAGTTTTGTGCCTTAACTGTTCTTCCTCAGGGGAAAAATCTTGATAATCTTGATTTTACTATAGCTTATGAAAGGGACAACTGGTGTGACCATTTATACAACTAATAAGAACTCCACATGAGACCACAATAGGAAAGTCTATTTTTATTTTTATCTGGAGAAGTGATCTAGTTGATCTGACTTACAATGGCCCTTGTATTGCTGATGAGGCCTCACGCAAAACTGAAAAACATCTCGATGGGATCAGCCAGTGCTGCTGGGTGAATTCTTAAGTCACACGGGTACCTTAAACCCCTCGCTTTTCTTTCTCCCTTCAACTTACTTCTTTGACCTTGCCAATAAATGTGAAGCGCTTCTCCGTTTAAAAACCACACCTGGATTTACTGAAAAGTTGGTGTCTACATTTGTAAAATGAATGTGGAGGACTAAAGGCTTGGAGCGTCTCAACTTGAGCTCACAAACGTAAATAACAGTGTTAGAATGATCTCTGAGAGGCCATGTGGAATGACTTCCCGATCACACTCTTCACCACAGGTTAAAAGATGGGTTCCCCGTGACTGAGAAATCTCCCCGCTATCTGGTTCATGGCTACGCATTAATTATCAAAGATGTCACTGCAGAAGATGCCGGGGATTACACGGTCTTGCTGGCCATAAAGCAGTACGACGTGTTCCAAAACCTTACCACCACTTTAATTGTAAATGGTAAGTTTGTTGTTTGTACTTTCTTCCGGTTCAGGAAAATTGGGGAAGCAAAAGTCAATAGAACAAAGTCATTGAAAACACACTTTTTTTTTTTTTGAGAAAACACACGTTTTAGTAATGGTTTTTAAAAACCGCATCCGCCTCCATTGTACCGATTTCAGGTCTGCTCGTTATCTCCCATAAGGAATATGATTTTTTTTATCATTGTAATCATGATATACATACCATGGAATCAGTTTTTTACTGTTATCAAAACACTTCTACTTTTAAAAAAAAGAAATGGCCGTAGTGACAACAGATATGTGTTCATTTCCCTGACATCAATACCAGGAGAATGCGGTCCTTCGTGTGGTAGCCCGGGAGAAAGTTACCAGACAGCTCTTGACTTCTGTCCTGTTCATCTTCCTTCCAGTGAAACCCCAGATCTATGAAAAGGCCGTGTCATCCTCTCTAGACCCGACTCTCTATCCCCTGGGCAGCCGACAAATCCTGACTTGTACCATTTATGGTATCCCTCAACCGACAGTCACATGGTACTGGCGTCCCTGTAACCATAGTCATTCCAAAGCAAGGTAAGGACCATTTGTTTCCTGACTAACTTTCAAATACTTGCTATACTTGGACTCAAGTTTCTTTAAAGGACATAGATGGAAGTTGACAAATGGGATATGCAGTTATATTTGGGGCAAAGGCTTTCCCTCCCAAGGGAAAAAGTAGGCAATATCTACTCTTCTTCCTTACTCATTTCTAACTATTTCATAATTTTTCTCTTTAGTTGATAGTTTTAGGAGCACGGGGACAGAATCAAGGTCACCTTGTGAGCCTTTTTTGAAACTCAGGTTAGAACTCCAGTCTTGTTTTCAAAGGAGAACCTTCAGACTTAGGCTAATTCAGCTGCCATGGCCTTCCCATTTCTCATTTTGTGACCGTTGGATAGGATAAAAGGGCTCCCCTGCCTGGGGATCACTTCCTGTTGTAGGCTTTGCTCATGCTCTTCTGTTTATCTGAAATGTGCTTCCACCCTTGGCTGCCTCCTGAGAAGTCCTTCCTTATCCTCCCAGGCTTAGCTTCTCTGTGAACTCTCCTGACTGCCTCCTTCAAACTCCTTTCCTCCTCTTCAGTAGGAACCAGACCTCATTGACACCTTCTTACTTTGCTGGGTTTGCATACGTTTGCATGCATGTGTTTTGTCTCTAAGCCCTGAGCTGATTGAGAGCACCTCTGTATCTTCAGCGGCTGGCACACACAGTAGTAGAGGCTTACCGTGTATTTGCTGAGTGGCTGTGTCCCTACCTTCTGGTCATTGTGCAGCATTTCCTTGCATCCTGTTGATGACTGAGTCCTGTTTGCTCTTTTCCCATTTTTGTTTAGTCTAGAGGAATGATGCTAAGGACAGTTCATGAGAGCTAATTCGAAGGACAAGAATAGAATCGATAAGTGCAACAATCAGATACTATTGAGACCGCCCAAGAACGATCATTCTGCCATAATAATTGCCTTGTTGCTTTTAACTCCACTTGTAGAAGGTTGGGGAAATTTGCTATTTAAAACAAAAACAAAAACAAAAACAGAATTAGCTTGAGAATAAGTAAGACACGACTCTAGCATAAACAGAAGTGGCTGTTTCGGTTTCTGGACTGTTCCTGCCATTTCTACTCTTCATCTTGTGTTGTAATCTTTTGCTTGAGGTCTTTCATTTTGATAGTGAAAGCTGCTGGTGAGTCCTGGGGTTCCTGAGAAGTTGCTATTTCCACGCTTGTCCCAATTTTTCATGGGAATGTCATTTTCTAAGAATAGAAATATGGAGAAATTATAAAGCTTGAAAATCTTCTTTACCCCTGTGGATGCTTACCCCAAAGGAAAGTGAGATCTACTGAGATTTTGTGTGACTTTGCTAACTTCGGGGTAGGCATCCATATTTGGGGCTCCATTCCCTTAAGGCCTGGGTATTTGTGCTAACCTAACAGCGAGTAAGTGAAAAATAACTAAATAATTTAAGCTATTTGGAGAAAAGTATAAAGTTGAATTTTCAGGGAATAACAGCCTTTTATAGATATTTTTAATTTTTGTTTTGACAATAGCAAATCTAAAATTTCAATTCCAGGGGCACCTGGGTGGCTCAGTCGGTTAAGTATCCAACACTTGATTTTAGCTCAGGTCTTGATCTCAGTGTCGTGAGTTTGAGCCCCTTATTGGGCTCCATGCCGGGCATGGAACCTACTCAAAAATTTTTTTAAAAATAAAAATAAAATTTCAATTCTATTTAGGGAAGAGCTAGGAACTCTGTTAGAAAATAACAATTATGAGTGAGGGAATATAATGTTTTAAAGTTGGGTTTGAATAATGCTAGTAAAATATGGTTTGGGGAATGAAGTCATTGTAAGTAAAACTTTGGAGACATTAGCTCTCTTTCTCTGATTTCTTTGTGGTACATGGGATCCTTCTCCTTGTGTCACAGAGTAAGCTTGCCAAGGTCTAGAAAAATGCCTAATTCCTCTTCTCTCAAGATTCAGAGCAGTGCCTCAGGTCTTCAGTAAATGTTTGTTGACCATTGACTTATTCTCTCATCAAGGCATTTTTTTTAGCCAATCATAAGAGATAAAAAATGCAAGCTTTAACTTTTTCAGTGATGCTTCATATAAGAAAAATATGTGTTGTTGCTTGAAATTATCTGATACAAAATGTGCATATCCATAAGAAGTTTTGTTTTGTTTTGTTTTCCTAAGTCAGCATATCAGTTAGCCTACCTATGTCAGGCCGAAATTCGGTGCTTGGTGGTTAAATCAGTACCTTTGACTTAGAAATAGTTCAGAAAGATATACAGGACCTTTGTGCACTAGGACACAAATAGAATAATTCTACTTCACCCTATCAGAGAGATAGAAGCTAAAATTGACAGAGAAATGGAGCCTTCTTTAATTACTAGAAGTTTTCAAATATGTCTTAATGTAAATGTATTTCATATACTTAACACCTAGATTCCATTGCAGATAGGAGTTTCAGTGAACAACATTTGAATAAAGGAGGCTCTATTGCATGAATTTTCAGAATCTTATTTTGAGTTACATAGTAACATATTTGTTTGGTGGTATCTCCATGACATGACAGTCAAAAGAGATTCAATGATTAAAATGTCCACATTACTCGTGAATATATAGACTAATTCTTGGTATTTAAATTTTAAGTTCTACTTAAAGGACATATCTATATGTGGACACAACTGAAGCATTAGGTTGGTTTTGAGGTTTAATGTGTTTGTTTTAAGTAGCTCAGACTTACTAATTGTTTTAATATGGCCAACTGGTTCATGTGTCTAAGTTAAAGAGGTTCAGACTTAAATTGCATAGTTTTTTGGAGTCCGGTAAATACCTAAATATATCTTAAAGCTGTCAGAACTATTGTTCAAGTAGTCCACCTTTGTGGAAATTAAGAACCATAAATAAAATGAACAGGAATTTCCTCCTGTGATATACTGCTGAGTTGTGTTTCAGCGATGCTTCTGATTCACCTACAGTTTGTTCTTATAAAACATTAGGAATGAAAGAAAGGAGGAAAAAGTTAGTTACCATTCAACTCACATTCCTAATGAGCTGAGAGAAAATACAGCAGAATCTTCTTCCCTTTTGCTTTTCTGCACCTTTGGGTGGTAAAGTAGTAGGAGAGCTAGAATATTTCTTTTGAATTTTTAATAGCATTGAAATAATTCATCAATACCAAATGAAGTGGGATTTTGGATTTTTCCTCATCCTCAGCAGCTAGCAGAGAATTCCAAGTACTCCTTAACTCATTCCAGGTCAGTGGGGGCATAACTGAGGGAGTGTACATAAGGGCAGTTAAGCTCAGAGTACCTTTCACACGTGTGTAGTTTACAGCTTCTGTTCATGTAGAATACAGATAATTCCACACACTTCACAGAGACAACATGAGGTTCAAATGAGGTCATGTATTTGGGAAAAGTACGGAGTGCCATTGAAAGGCAAGGTTGTGATTACTGCTTGCAATGGGATAAAAGTGTCTAAGGCTCCAAAACTTTTTTTTTCTTTTTTAAGATTTTATTTATTTATTTGACAGAGATCACAAATAGGCAGAGAGGCAGGCAGAGAGAGAGGGGGAGGCAGGCTTCCTGATGAGCAGAGAACCCGATGCAGGGCTTGATCCCAGGACCCGGAGATCATGACCTGAGCCGAAGGCAGAGGCTTAACCCACTAGGCACCCAGGTGCCCTAAGGCTCCAAAACTTTTAAGGAACTTGAAAAGAATTTTCTGCCTACTGTAGAGCTAGTTTCACAGAATTGACAATTTTTAACCTAAGGCTTCTGAGAAATGAACACAAGTTGTGGAAAATAAAGTGTGATTTTTGCTGTGCTTGAGAAACAGAGATGTAGTAGGTGTGGGCTGAAGACTCGAGGAAAATATAACACGATTTTTCAAAAGAAGAGAAAGGAAGGAAATACAGATGAGTTAGGCAAAAGCAAAAGGAAGACGACACAAAACTGTGCAGTGGGAGACTAAAGTAGCCGTCCCAGTTTGTGGGGCCTGCCTCACCCGCTCATTTCCTGTCATGGGAGGAAGTGGTTCTGACCTGTGTGTTGGCAAAGGCCAGGGTGGGGCAGGGTGGGACGTGGCATAGCCGATTCCTACTGAGCAAGTCCATAGTAGATTCTAGAACTCCACGTCTGCCCTGGATTTTGAAGCACTAAGCGGGACTACTGACCTGCCCATGCTATGAGCTGGTCTTCCTCACGTAGTCCTTTGCCACGGCACTGGTTCCATCTCACAGGGAGTCGTGTGGATGATGTTGTCCACTGCGTGGAGACTGGTCTCTAAAGGGAAGAGTAACCATCTTGGACTGGAGGGAAGGGACCCCTTCTTTGGGAAACGGAGGAAATGGATTGTGGGACCCCGGCAGGAAACGGGGGACAACAGCCTTGGCTTGAGGCTGGTACTCATTTTTCTCAGGAAGAGCCTGAGATGTCGCAAGACTACTTTTATTGACGCATGCTTGAGCACCCAGGAGCCCGGCCAGTGACTGACTGGAGAATTTCAGGCCTGGCTGGGTCATTTACTCCCCGCAAACAGGAGGGTGGTGAGTGGGCCGCTCTGGGTCATCCTCCCTGATGCTCGCCGTTAACCCATTAACGTGGCTCGGCTTCCTGTCCATGTCCAGAGTCTCCCCAGTTGTTTCCAAGGTTGTCTTGTCTTCCTTCTAAAACTAAGGCCTGCTTTCCAAATGTTGAATGTGTCTGGGTCTTTTCTCCAGGGACGGTGGCCAGTGATGACTCCAGCTTAATTTTTAGAGGGCATGTGCTTTCCATCACAGTCTACTTTAATTCCCTGTCCCCAGCTAACTATCGAGGTCACAGATAACACTAATAGATGATAAAAAGACTGTTATGTGTATTGAGTTCTTTGTGAAAATCTCATTTTCTTCATCGGCTCTCTGTGGCAACCAATGAGAATACACAGAGAGAAACTTCGGCTGCTTCTGTGGCATTCACATTGTTTGCATCTTACAAATGTGTTTTGCACATCATCAGGGTTCAGCCCAAATATACTGTCACCCGTCTGCAAAACAAAGACACACACCATTAGCCTTCAGCATGTATGTTTTAATGATACACGATCAACCATAGTGGGCCGTTACTTATTTTCTCTGTATGTGTACCTGGAGAATATCTAAACTCCCAGTCTCAGGGATAGAGACCTGGGAAGCAAGGAAGTGGGTTCTATTCTTGGCACAGGCCTTGACTTCTGTGTGACCTTGGCCAGTTATTTAATCTGTGCTTCAATTTCCCCTTCTGTAAATGGTAACGGCCCTGCTTCCCCTTTCCTATAATACACAGCTATTCATGAGTGAAATGAGAAGATCTCCTAAAATGATGTTTTCTTCATTCAGAAAAGCTTGAAATAATTTCCTAGTTGTGGCACACGGATATTTCCCTTCTGCTTCTTACAAATTATAAAGCAATTTGACCTGAGGGTTAACTCTGAGGGTCAATGCCAAATTCACTGAAAAAAAATTGACCTGTAAAAGTTGAATGGTTATAAGAGAAGTCTTACATGGAAGTATGTATTCTGTGGTACAGAACTGCCTCAGTAATTATAATGCGAGTGATCACCCATTTAAAAAAACAAAATAAAAACAAAAGCCCGCCGCTCCTCCACTGCTGGTGTCAACCCACATTTTCTTCAGGGCTGAGCGGGACTACCTTTGCTGGTCTTGGTCCAACCCTCCAAGCAGAGGTATTATCATTCTTTGCCCAGTTAGTCCTAAAATCTCGCAGGCTTTATTTGATCTTTCGCCAATGAGCTCCTTCAGAATGCCAAAAAATGTCATTGGATTCTCGGCTCATGGCAGGTGAAGCGGGGGGTGAAGATTATTCTGTATTACTTTCTTAGCCAAAATGGTGGATTTGCTAAGAAAAAACCTGATAGGGGTACATGGAATTTCAAGGGACTGCTTCCAGAACTCTAAAGCCGGTCAGATCTGGAACCTCTGATAGTTATGAACCTCAATAGTTACATGCTTTAGAAGTTTCATAGGATATAATCATTCCCTGCCACACAATTTGACATCCCTTCCTCTGCCCAGCAGTAGAGGACTGGGGATTGGGTCTAGGGAAAGCCGAATGCTCCAGGACCAACTGTGGTTTGCTGGGCTTCTTTGGGGGAAGTGGGGTGGGAGGTAGCCTACAAAATAAGGGAAGCCAGAGGCCTCTAGGAACTCTGAGAAGGGCTTGCTTAATTGCATCCCTCTATTGTTTACATCAGCAAATTGGCAAAGAAAGGAAGGCCTGAATCATTAGCGATGTGTGAGGGATAGATCATCTGAGAGAAACGTAATTTTACATACCCCACTGATGCACAAAACTAACAGGACTAAAACAAAACAATTGTTAACGGTAGTTAATTAGAAATGTACTCAAGGACTTAATTGACTGCCAGCTTGAATGTCTGTTATTTTTTTTTCTGAAACAATTTTATGTCCCCTGTTCTACTATCTACAAAATGAAAGTGTTAACAGTGTAAACATTGAATAAAGTCAACATTTCCTGGGGGCTAAATGTAGGTCCGATGTCAGAGGGAAACATAATTTAAGAAGACCTCTTCTTTTGGAAATATCACGAACTGTGTGTTTTAATATTTATCACATTCCTCCTAAGGGTACATATCATTTGTATCCACGTGTCTCTTGACATATTTTCTGTGTGGGGTACGTAGGGGTCTGTGGACCAAACCAGACATGCTATTGAGAATTTTAATTTGCCATGTGCAAAACCTTGAATCAAAATGGGGACTTTAAAGAAGACTTGTTCTCCAAAGACCCCCTTTAGCAGGACTTTGAGCTTGAACAAACAAGCTCAACTAAATCTGGCCATCTTCTCCGGGAGGCTTTCATCACAAGCAGAATGTGAATGTTCACCTACTAATGAGAAACTTCTTGCTTTCTGTTCTGTAATTGCTGGACGAGGAAGTCCATGCTGCCCAATGTGAATGTTTGGATGCAGGCCCTTATTAATATTTCATACAAAGTCCTGAGAACAGAGCGTGAGTTCATTTGCCAAATGCCTCCCTGCCACTTTTCTCTGCTTTGTGAGATTTGCCTCTTTTTCCCACTCCTCACGGTAATACAGCAAGTCTGAGGAATAATTGTTTCTAATGAATTAACTGTCTCCTGTAATTGCTATCAAACATTTCATTGTGTGTTTAAATTAAACCAAAAGGCTGAGTCATAGGAATGGTTTTTATAGGGATCTTTTTGAGTGAAATTCAGTATTGCTTCCCAGGATTAGGAATGCCAGAAGGTAATGACACATGGTTTGGGAAGATTCCTTAAAGAAGACTGGCAGAACTTCTCACATTTTCCTACAGCCATATTCATAGATTTCTAAAAATCAAATGGGCATTTTCATGACTAAATCTAGAAGCTAATGTCCAAACATAAGAGCTTTAGGTAATGGAGAAATAGGACACATCACTTATAAACATGCACCTGTTCTTGGAAATCTACATTTTAGTCACATCTTGACTTAGTAGACTGCCCCCCCCACCAGCCCACCCACACTGCTGTAGCACAAAGAATAAAATCCATAGACTGTTTCCTGAAATATGAACTCTGGTCTGTGGTTTTGATGTAACCTCATTGCCTTTTTGGGGGAAGAAGAAGAGCCTGGTGCATTGGGAAGATAGAAAGGATGTAATGGATTTAGACCATGGCCAGCTGGTGCCTTATAAGCACTTCAAGTCACTAGAACTTGTTTCTTCATACTTTCTCTCGAAGCTTCGGGGCGTGTCTTATCACCTTGAATGCCACTGTCTACGCAATGATAACCAATGCAACCAGTGAGCCCTTCCTAGTGTCAAAGTGTCACCCCTTTCTATACGCTACCCCTAATCTGTACAATGTTCCAGAATTTCCCCATTACGAAACTGAAGCTCAGTTATTTCTCAGGTGTCTTCAGATCATGAAATAAGAGAGGCTAAGTAGGTTGGCATTTCAGAAGGGTTTTTCCCTTGGTGTCCCACAGGACTCCTCTAAGTGCACCCCTGTGCGTTCCTAGAGGAAGGCACAGAAATCCTTGAGGGGAATGGGTTTGGGGAGGCTCTGGCCTCTGGGTTTACTCTTGTTACCAGTGATCGTGCAGAGTCCGCCTGTTAAATTAGTTGCCCTGAGGATGGGAGGGGAGAGAGGAAAGAGCAGCTGGGAATATCTGACTCAGATTTCACGATTACTTTGGGAACTGGTGGTGAGCTGCACTGGTTGAGGCCCCAGACCTGCAGGCAGGAATAGCCCCTTTGAGGGTGGGTATAAACCCTGATGGGATGAGCAGGTCTAAATACGACCAACCTGCGGAGGGTACCAAGTCAGTCAGGCAGTGGGACACTTGTGCTGGGTGGCCCTGTTCCCCTCTGTGACTTTCTCACCGTGCAGGTATATTTGGTCTCTTGCCAGAAGTCCCGTTCCCTCCTCTGTTGTTCAGGATTATTTTTCTGGATTAGGGTTCAGCAAGCACTCAGCGCTCAGGGGCTCACAAAGCTGTGGATTTTTGCAGGAGGCACAGGGGAACAAAGGAGATGAAGAATGGGCGGGGGTTCGGGGACAAAAGAAAATGGAGGAGAAAGCTTGAGTTTATGGTTGACGAGTAAATTACAGGGAGGACCTGGACGCTTCCACGGGCCTCGACCTAGTCACCGTGAATGCTTTATTCACTCCAAATTAGGGAATTACGGAACCTTTGAGATGAAGAAGAGCTTGTTTTATAGAGGAGAAACTGTCTCAAAGATAAATAATTATCCCTCACCTCAGGGCTAGTTAACGGCAAGCCCTGGACTAGACCGAGTCTCTGGTTGCCCGTTGATTATTCCTGTTCTTTCTTATTTCCACTATAACACTGCCTCGAGTCTCCACGGGAGGTGCCTGTAATCTGGATAAATAAATGAGCCATCATGGTTGTGCCATGGATGTAAGGTGGGGAGTACTGCAGTTTAGAGGAAACTCTGTGGAAGAAATAAGATCTGAGTCCTAAAGATGATGGGTAGGTTCTAGAAGAGCAAATGGAAAGGAACAGAGATGTGGCAGAGTGATGTGGGGACAGGGATGGGTCAAAGAGTTGAAAGGGACATGCTTGAAGAGGAACTTGGCTGGCTCCTCGGATTTGGCCTGAGAAAAATTAAAACCAAAAATTGGAAATGTAGGTATGGACTCGTTGTGGAATCTTTCAAATGAGGGCTAAATGGATGAGCCCCCCATTCATTCTACTTCCGCCCACCTTCCTGGCTGATGCCTGGCTGTTGTGTATCTACTGCCCGGAGGCCCCCCCTGTCACTTTG
This sequence comes from Mellivora capensis, assembly GCA_004024625.1. Taxonomy (NCBI): domain Eukaryota; kingdom Metazoa; phylum Chordata; class Mammalia; order Carnivora; family Mustelidae; genus Mellivora; species Mellivora capensis. The sequence goes on along the minus strand of PISX010005171.1, from coordinate 23,996 downwards.
CCTGTGGAGACATAGACTTTCCCAAGCTCACTGTTGGCGGTCTTACTCCTATAATCCAAGTCTTTGGCATGTGTCATGTGCCATATGTCCCTGAAACTCTGTCCTGCATGTCTGAAAATCAAAGCCTTCGAATCTAAGAACTGGGATTTTCACTTGAGCTTATAAAAAAATGATCTGGGGGTGGGGGTGGGGCCCCTGGGTGGCTCAGTTGGTTAAGCATCAGCCTTCTGCTCAGGTCATGATCTGGGAGTTCTGGGACTGAACCCGCATTGGGCTCTGTGCTTAGCAGTGAGTCTGCTTCTCCCTCTCCCTCTGCCCCTCCCCCACACCCCTGCTCACGTGCCTGCGCACACAACCTGTCTCTCTCAAATAAATAAAATCTTTAAAAATAAATAAATAGATAGGGGGATGGGGTAATGGACATTGGGGAGGGTATGTGCTATGGTTAGTGCTGTGAAGTGTGTAAACCTGGCGATTCACAGACATGTACCCCTGGGGATAAAAATACATTATATGTTTATTAAAAAATAAAAAAATTAAAAAATAAATAGTAGCAATAATATTAAAAAATAATTTAAAAAAATAAATAAATAGATAAAAATTTAAAAAATGATCTGGGGGTATGTTATCCCATTTCCTGAGGCTTTTAATGTTCCATAGTCTTGTCTTCCTCATTGAACACTATGTAAGAAGATCACTGATGGCTCCCTTACTGAGAAATTCTCTCGCGTGAAAAAGCCTTTGGTGAGGTAAGGTGAGGAAGACAAGAATGGGTGTTTAGAGACTGCTTAGAGCCAAACATTAGGTTATGTCCCGAAGAAGATCCTATGGCCTAGGATTTCTATTTTTCTTTCTTTTATAGCTGAAAATTATTGAGCATGTATCTATAGGACATTATTGTCTAATTTAATTGTCACAGAACTTCAATGAGGCAGATCCTGGGATGATTACCTTTACAGAAAGTTTAAGTACCTTGTTAGGAAACCAGCCCTGGTTGGGACGTGTCAGAGTGGCCTCTCACCGATCATCTACCAAGCCCTTCATTTTCCCTCCTAGCATTGGCTCTGGAACAACTAACTTAGACCTTAAGTTGAGTAATTTGGGGACAAAGGCTCATGATCCAGAAAGCAAATGTGTTTCGTGAGGCCTGTGTAAATGACATCAAGAAGCAATTTTAAAAGGTGTTAGAATGCAGAAATATCTAGCCTCGAGTATAAGGTCCTGGGCTTTGGAGCCTGAATCCTGCCTCCACCTACCACCATCAACTAGCTTCTGGGTCAAAGAAATGACCTCTGGGTGTACGAGTTTCCCGTCCTGCATGGTAAAGAGAGAAATCGCACTGACAATCGTAGGCTCTTCGGCGGACTAAATGAGCTAATTAATATACATGAAGTATTTAGCTCCGTGGCCCGTGCATTGCGAGCACTACGTTTGTTTGCTGGAATTTGTCCAGTATTTTTAGATCACTCTAGGATTGCCCACTGCAAAGCAGCTTCCCTCTGAGGTGGCGTCATACACACACTGGTATCCTGCGAAAGCTGATCGTGGTGACAAAATGGTCCATGCTCTTGGGTTAATGTTCTCCCAGGAAACATGCTTGCCTCTTAATTTTTTTTCAAAGATTTATTTATTTGAGGGGGGCGGGGGAAGGGAAGAAGGGCAGAGGGAGAGGGAGAGAGAGTTCCAAGCAGACTCTGCATGGAACACAGAGCCTGTCCCTGGGCTCGATCTCCAGACCCTGAGATCATGACCTGAGCTGAAACCAAGAGTCAGACACTTAACCAACTGAGCCACCCACTGACCCTGTGTTTGCATATTTTTTAAAAAATATTTATTTATTTATTTATTTGACAGAGAGAGAGAGAGAGAGAGATCACAAATAGGCAGAGAGGCAGGCAGAGAGAGATGGGGAAGCAGGCTCCCCGCTGAGCAGAGAGCCCGATGCGGGGCTCGATCCCAGGACCCCGGGATCATGACCCGAGCTGAAGGCAGAGGCTTTAACCCACTGAGCCACCCAGGCGCCCCGTGTTTGCATATTTAGGCGGGTCTTCTGACTATGGTGATTTACTCCAAAGAGATTAAGATGGGAACAGAAAGGTAGAATTTTCAGATTTTTTAGGAAATTAGAGGAGCTATAATATCCTGAATCTACTTGCATTTGAGAACTCCACCTCAGCATTCAAATGTGCATTGACCCAAGTCTTGTCCAGTGATGGTCACGTATGGGCTCTTGACATCTTACTTGCTTGCGCTCAATTATATTCTGACATTTTTCAGATATTTTGATACATGAGCATGTATTTGACTTGCCTCTTCGATAAATGTATATGTTCTTTAGTAACAGAAGGAACTGAATCCTCTACCCCTTTCGGAGGACATGATTCTCCTTCCTCAGTGGAACATGTATGAATGTGTATCAGCATCGTAAGATGGTGCTGAGGATCATGAGCCCACATTTTGGCCTACCCTTGAGGAAAGGAGAGGATGACTGCTGGTTGGTTTTCTATTTCCTGTTAGACCAGAAGATGCTTCTCCATGTGTGAGCATCACTGCCCAGGTTGAATTTGCCCGTGACCGTCAGTTAGTCAGATATGGGTAATGCTGTGCAGAGTAGGTCCAGGTCCCACTCAGACCCTCTGTCTGCACTAGTGCTCCTCACGGGGAGGACACAGGCCCTGCTGGTGGGGACATCATGCTTCACCGAGGGGAGGTGTGTGAGGTCATTTGAGGGTCAGTAGTGTTCCTTTTTCAGCACGTGGGAGGTAAAGGATGGATGGTGGGTTGACACTCGACACGGGGTTGAATCCACATCTAGTCAGGCCATTGTCAGGATTCACTCTTCTCACCAGACAGTCAACTGAGCAAGAGATAGGGATGCTTCTCCTCTGTTGACCAGATGACTGGGCTGGGCCTGAAAGTTATAATAGTGAACAGGACACAGGCCCTGCTTTTTTTTTTTTTAAATTAACATATAATGTCTTATTAACCCCAGGGGTACAGGTCTGTGAATCATCAGGCTTACACAATTCACAGCACTCACCATAGCACACACCCTCCCCGATGTCCATAACCCAACCACCCTCTCCCAACCCCCCACCCCTGAGCAACCCTCAGTTTGTTTCCTGAGATTAAGAGTCTCTTATGGTTTTTCTCCCTCCCTGGTCCCATCTTGTTTCATTTTTTCTCTCCCTACCCCCACCGACCCTTGACCCTGCATCTCAAATTCCTCGTATCAGAGAGATCATATGATAATTGTCTTTCTCTGATTGACTTATTTCACTTAGCATAACACCGTCCAGTTCCATCCATGTTGTTGCAAATGGCAAGATTTCATGGGGTTTTTTGATGGCTGCATAGTATTCCATTGTGTGTATATGTGTGTGTGTGTACATGTGTGTACACACACATACACCACATCTTCTTTATCCATTCATCTGTTGATGGACATCTAGGTTCTTTCCATAGTTTGGCTATTGTGGCCATTGTTTCTATAAACATTTGAGTACACGTCACAGGCCCCGCTCTTAGATAGCTCTCTATCTAGTGAGATAATAAAATGACAACTTACACTGTCAATCCATCTACAGTATGTTGGGCACTGTGCTAAGCACATTATGTAAATTAACTCATTTAGTGTCACCGTGATGTTCACCATTATTGACAGCAAAAGACTCTTCCGTAAATTATTTCCCTTCTGTTTGTCTTTTAACTCCTATTATAATAACTAGTAAGATAAGGTAACATGGGGTTACTTCTTCCGAGTTGGCAATGTTAAGAACACATTCATTTTCCAAAGAATTCGAGGCAGTTCACAAAAAGTACAATAAATAATTCAGCAAATCTGAATGAAAGAAAATGTGGTCAGGCTAGTACAGAGATATGGCCCATATGCTTTTACTTTCTAGTTGTCAAGAGAGACAGACACATGAAATAGACATTTGCAAGCTGAAGGGGCACATCAGATAAAAACAAACCAAGATTTCAGGGAACTAAAATCCAAGAAAAATTATATCTCCTGTCATAATCCTTGGGACATAGCATATACTATCCACAAATTCCTGAACCACATTTCCACTATAGCAAGTGTCATGGGACAGGAAATCATCACATCCCTTAGAGTTGATCAGTGGCCTAACACCAAAGCCGAATTTATTAAAAGTGAAATGATCCAGGGTTCTTGGGTGGCTCAGTGAGTTAAGCGTCCAACTCTTGATTTTAGCTCAGGTCGTGATCTCAGGGTTGTGAGGTGGAGCCTGGCAGTGGGCTCCACACTTGGCACAGAGTCAACTTGAGAGCCCCTCTCCCTCTGCCCCTCCCCCGCTTGTGTGCGCATGCGTGCTCCCTCTCTCAAATAAATAAATCTTTAACCAAAGTTCTATTTCAGAGCTACTCAAAGGATTGAAAAGACTGTAAGTCCTCTGAGCAATTTTCTGTGACTGTGACTCTCACAGTTGGGCTTTTGCTTGTCCAGGCTTACAGAACTGGGAAGTTGTGAAACTGTGATTTGAACACAGGTCAGGCTAGGTCTGTGCTCCTAATGCCAAACTGTGATCGCCCACCCCCTCCCCCAAGCTCGCTGGACATTTCAGCCTTGACAGCGATATAATAAGCCATGTGTTCTCTTCCTTTCCATGACAACAAAATTTAACCATAGCTTGAAATATCTAGAGTTAATACCCTAAGACTCCTTGAATGGGTTTAAGGATATTACTTGCAGCTCCTCTTGAGATTTCCCTGAAGAATTCTAGTTTATCAAATCACCCTTCCTCAGCTGATTAATCTTTCACTTAGAGGAAAAATGAATGAACAAAATAGGTGTTCGTGTGAAGACCCACATCTGGGTGTGGCCAAGTAAGTATCCATCCTCAGTCACCCTGGTGTCAGGGTTGCAGGGATGCCTTGGCCCTTGGCTCAGATTCTGTACAGGAGACAGGGGCAAAGTCCTGGGTAGCTTGGGAGAGCAGAGGAAGGAAAGCAGAGGCTGGGAAGACAGGCCTTGTTCTGAGTGTGAATGGACCACGAGACCCTGGAGGGCAGGAAGCAGCACAGGCCAAGACGCTCACGGAAAAGCTCTTATCGAAACAGAGGTGGCCAGGGTGCTGGATCACCTCCACCATTGTCCAAGGAGCTGACCCAGAGCCTTCAATCCCCGAAAAGCCTTCTCCACTCCCCCCTCTCCATTCAGACAAGAAGTAGTTTTCATTATGGGCTCCAAGGCGTCACAAGGTCTCTCCGTGCGCAAGAGAGTCACTCATCCAGGATCCCCTCATTGTGACCCTGTGACCAACCCAAAGGCCCAGGCCCTTTTCCTGAGGCAGAAGGAGCAGGAACCATTCTGTCTAAACACTTCTTCCAACTCCACACCTTTTTCTGCCAGCGTCCCCTCCCCTATATTGTTTTGCTTGTTTTGAGAGAACGTGAGAGGAGGGGAACAGAGAGTGTTTGCAGATTCTATTAATCTGATGGCTCAGGCCCACTGTCACTAATGTTTTCGCACAACACCCACGGTCGCAGAGGAAAGTTTCCATCAGGCCCTTCTACACGACGGTGCGCCATCATGGGGAACCAGCCCCAGCCGTGCCCTCTGGCAGGCTGCCAGGTGGCCCTTTTTTTTTTTTTCCTTTCTAGTTTTTTAAAAGACATTTTACAGCCTTGATTTGCTTTTTATTATGGCTCTCCCTCTTTGTTTCCTAACTTGAAATGATTCAATATTCTGTACAAACAGATTCTAATCAGAGTTAGCACGTGCAGTCAAATCCCATTAAACAGATAAGCAGAGTCCCCACCAGAAGTTCTCAGATTTCATCATCCAAAATAGAAAAAAAAAAAAAAAGGAGGAGGAGGTTAGTCTCTGTGGTGAGACTTTGTAGAGATTTCTAGAGCCTCTTTTCCAGGCAAATGTGCTTTCATTATAAATCCATATAGACCTTCATTCCCAGGCATGGCTCAGTCTCAAGTAGGCACCCATTGGGTAGTGGGTGCTTGGCTCACCACGGCCCACCCCCACCCCAGAGGTCCTCTTTAAAGTCTGATGCCTGCTACCAGTGTATTGGGGTTCATAATAAAACAGCGAGCTTCATCCCAGAACATGTCCAGGGGTCATGCAGATGCAAGGAAGTTACCGGGAAAGACAAAGATTGTGATAAAAATTGGATTTGTTATTTCATTGCAAGATTTTTTTTAAATGATAAAATTCCAAGAGTTCCTACAATTTTAGCATCAAGACATCCTGATGATCCACACAAACCAGAATTTATGTCAAAAATGTAATTATAAAATATGCCCCTCTCTTCTCCCCTCCACCAAAGGACTGGGTGCCGCTTCTCCTCTTGAAAGCTAATTTTTCACTTTCTCTTGGTGTCTGACTTTTTACCAGTTTGATTCAGAGGACTCCCAGAGATTTCCTCTAACCTGTGACTCCGAGCCAGACTCACCCTGTGAAGCATGATGATAAAGGTTTGGGACAGTTCCTTGGGAACAGAATTCATCCTGTGTGACGGGTTGAGTTCTGGTGTGGTAGAAAGAGTGGAGTGTATCTGGGTTCTGATCCCAGGTCTCCTGCTTTCTCTGTGAGTCTGAGCAAGGCATTTGTTTTTTCTGAGTCTTGGTTTCCTTAACTGTAAAATAATTTTTAAAATGGGCATTATAATGCCTGCTTCACTGAAGGGGGACGGTGAGAATTAGTTGGACTGTGAGAATTAAATGTGTATAGACCCTCCCCTCCCCACTCCAGCCCAGGCCTGGCACATTACTAGTAGCTCAGAAACAGCCAGTTTCCCTTCAGCCAACCAAGAGTCGGGCTTTAGCAGAACAGAAATATTGAAAGAAAGATCAGCTTAATATAATTTATTTATTACAGGATGAAAGGCGAGACAGAAAAAAGAAAAAAAATCTATCTTTATCCTGAGATTCAGCCTATGGAGTAGACCATCTAGAATTTGCTAGAAATCATTTAAGAAATGAGAAGTCCTACTGGATATCTCTAGGAGATGTGGGTATCCTAACAGGCACTAAACAGATGGTCAGTTTCCAGAAAGGCTCAGTGAAGTGTTGAACCCTTCTAGAATGCCGCTTCAAAGAATACACAGACACTAACCATCAGTGGCTGAAGCTCACCCAGCTGGAAGCTTCCTTCTGATTCCACCAGAAGCAACCACCCATCCTCTAAAGAAAAGAAAGTGTGAGCTCTGCATTTGAGGTAGGGGGAAGGGAGAGGAAGGCAGGAGGACTGAACAAAGTCTGAAAATCAGAATTGTTCAAAGCCAGCACTAAGTAAAAGCACAGGGAACACAAAAGGTTACCTTTGGGTGCACTGTGCCCCGCATTTCCTATAAAATGGATCCAAAGGATTTATGAAGGTGAGTGGGAACTGACTTTGGAGCCTAGGATGCCAAAGGGAGCTCTAATTTAAATGGTAATTGTGCAGCATGCACTTTGAGTGCTTAATACATTTTGGTGTGTGAGGAGAGTTGCTTGCCATATTTGGGAAGGTAGTTTTATTCCAGAAAGGGCTTAAAAAAAAAAAAGGCATTAACTCCCCAGTGCAATAATAGAATTGGTGTAGTGACTGTTTGAGAATCCTTTTTTTCCTATATGCAAAGAAGCACTGAAGTGTAATAATCTCTCGTATGTGATGATAGTACATGGATATTATGTTGCATGTGAGGTAAGGGTTAATGCACAGATTCCAGAATGAGCCAGAACTGGTGACAAATTCTGCCTCTGCAATTTACTAGCTGTTTAACCTTGGGTAATTTACTTAACTTCTCTAATCTTTAATTTCCCTGTCCCTTAAAGGGGGAGGGGAGGTGATAGTACCTACTTTTTAGGTGGTTATGTGGATTAGTGAGATAGAGAATATGAATCACTTATCCTGGTGCTTAGCATGTAGAAAATACCATTATAGGAGAGTATAATATTACATGGTGTAGATTACAATTATTCTAGCCCATGGCTGGTTAGCTTGTATGTGAGGACCCCAGTCAAGATGGTAGCTTTGACCTCAGTGTTGGCTCTGCCTCTGTCTGTGGCTCCAGGCTGCCATTATCTGTCTTTCGTCACAGAGGAGCCAGATATTTATGATTGTGAAGGGAATAGGGCAAATCCATCATGACTACAGGAAAAATCAACCCAAAGCGTTGTCCGTCTATGGAGGGTGGCGTTTTCCCATTACGTGTGGAAAGCAGCAGCCTGGCTGCCCGACAGCTCCTACCTGGGGTTTGACATGTGACACGTCACAGGTAGGGTCTCAGTGTTGGATATACAATTGGTTGTTTTAACGAGTTTATTATCAATTCTAGTCCAAAACTAATTTGTTTCAACTCCAGGGCAATTGACAAGACGACATGGAGTACACCCTAACCCCGGGAATTTTTTGCGTCTCAGTGGTTATAAATACCTCCTTGCTATTGTATTTGTCGCGCTGTATGCAAATGGAGGTAGGAGTCCGAAAGCTCATTAGGCAAGGGACAGAGGCTTGCAGCATGGAGAGGACCTAGTGGAGCTAAAGCTGATAACGGTGGCCTTGTCCAGAATAGTGCCTGGGAGCTTTCTTATCTCCCTTTGGCAGGAGGTGCTGTGGGCTTCCTGTGCGAAATCAGGAGTGAACGCTGCTTTCCTCTTGTTGTTCGGCTTCCTCCCCCCTCAAGACGGTTCCCAGCACAGTGATTATCTTTGCATCTTCAAACATGGCACAATCTACTTCCTTAAGAGCTTGATGTATTCTTAAGGCTTAGGCAAATTCCCCTCCCCCTAAATCTCTTTTCAAGTGCTGTTATATAGTCAGGCTCCTAAATGACATTCTATTTTTATGGTTCCAATTACAAAGAGGGAAAAGGGAAAAAAAAAACAAAAACAAAAACTAGTCCCCAAATTAGAAAATGGCCACAGACTCTGTCCTTTGCACTGGGAGGACCTTGCCATGAGTCTAGCCTACAGCTTCCATACTAGGGCTTTGCCACCAGCAGCCGCCCCTCGGGGCTGGGGGGTGGGATCAGAGGCGGACAGCCCCTCATGAACTTGGGCAGCGGACTGCACTTTCCTCGGAAAATGCCTAGACTCATTGTACTCCAACATATTTCTTTGCCTTTCCTGCAGACCAAGCGTATGCAATTAAGATCTCTGAGGCATCCGTTTATCTTTTTCACTTCTTTGGGGGGTGGGGTGGGGAGAAGAACACAATTAAAAGCGTCTTTTCCAGATACGAGAGAACTTCAGCTGTTCGACGGCACAAGGCCAAGTACACATGCACGTGTCCCCTGCAGGTGTGCATGTGTGTAATAAACCCCATCTACATGTAAGGCATATGTGCGCTGGATGTTCTCATACATGTCCTGAGCGTGTGTGAAGGATGGGAGGTCAAACGGAGGTTCAAGGAATGGATGGAACAGTTCAGAGAACAGACAACAAAAAACAGCAGAATGACTTAGGATTTCAGTAGCATTACAAAGTTTAAGTGAAGGAGACAGAATATAGTTTCTCCTGGGTTCATTTTCCTTTACTAATCAATAACAGTTTAAACGTTCACTTATTTTACCTGACGACTGGAAAGAGTATCTTGTAGAAATTGCATAAATTCCTTAAGGAATGACCAGTCCTTATTATTCTTTTTTAATTTAAATTTTATAATCTAACTGTGAAAGGGAGACATTTTGCCAACATTTGGGGAAATCTGATATATGGAGCAGGTACAATGAGGTGTCATAATGCCATTGTTGTTATCTTAGAAAATGCGCATTCTTTCAGAGGTATGCGCTGAAGTATGTAAGGGTGACATGACACCTGAGATTTGCTTTTAAAATACATCACAAATGAGAAAGATGGAAAGAAATAAGGGTAGACCAAGCTGCTGTAGCAAAATCTGGATAACTGTTAAGTCTGGGTGATGGGTGTATGGACCTTTATTATGCTAGGGCTGTACTTACCAAGATGTTTGAAACTAAAGAGTAAAGAAAACAAATGAAAGCTCTTGCTAGAAACAGCGCATCGATCCCCATGCCTGTGTGTATATTAACAGGTGTTCATAGAGTGCCGGTGACATGCTCGGCCCTTGCTGTGGTGTGAGGACAGAGTGTATAGTAGATACACCCTGTCCCCTGGAGCTGCTGGCCCACTGGGGCCACTCAGATGTGGGGAATGTTCTGGACCGGACATGATAGATCGGGGCAGGAGACCACCCAGGAAGACTGGAGTTCCTTCTCAACTCAAGGACCAGAGAGGGATAATCACAGAACATCTTCCTGGTCATCACAATCCCATCTATCTTACCTTCTTCCCTGACTTACTTTATTCTCTTGCTGTCATCTTATGTAAATCATGATGGGCACTGGCTGCCTAGGATCAACCACTCGCTCTCTCTGGAAATTGGGCTGTGAAATTCCTCTTGGTTTGAAAATCCCCATAATCTGACCACGACAAATACACATGAGAGCCCAGCAGGCTCTCTGCTCACCACAAATTCTAGGGAGGGAATGGACTATGAATGGCCCTGAGTGTCGGACAAGCAAGCCTGGGCTTTAAAAAGTTCAGTACAGGGGCGCCTGGGTGGCTCAGTGGGTTAAAGCCTCTGCCTTCGGCTCAGGTCATGATCCCAGGGTCCTGGGATCGAGCCCCGCATCGGGCTCTCTGCTCAGCAAGGAGCCTGCTTTCTCCTCTCTCTCTCTGCCTGCCTCTCTGCCCACTTGTGATTTCTGTCTGTCAAATAAATAAAATCTTTAAAAAATATAAAAAATAAAAAAAATTAAAAGTTCAGTACAGTCGCTGGAGCTTTGGGAGCAAAAAGGATTCCACTAAAAACCAGAACATTCAGAGTTTGGTCTGGGAGCGACTTTGTAGGTGTTGAGATTAATAACTATTTCCACCAAAATTTGAGTAATAAACCATATGAAAACAGAAGCTTACTGATAAGAATGGGTGTTTGAGAGAACGTGGTACTCTCTCTTTAAAATGGTACTCTACCAGCTAGTTTCATATAATAAGAGATCTAGTGGACTTTTAGAAACAAAAGACCGTTTTACAATTAAACACTTAAGGTCTGAGCAGTTAAAGGGCTTCTCATGATACCCCCAAACTTGGAAAGAAACAGACAGAATGTAGTAACTGCTTCATGCTGTGTGTTTCCATATACACTTGATTAGCCCTGGAAAAAATTAGCTGTATAATGGAATATTCTGATTAAAAGCCAACTTTTTATAGATGTGAAATGCTATTATTTCCTCGAAATTTCCATTCACTAACATAACTTATCCCCCCACCCCGTGTTTGCATGTTTCCCCCACTAGGAACTAATTAAAATCTAGATATTAAATTTCCTAATTTTTACATTTTTACTTAGTATTTAACCTTTAGAACAGGAAGGATGTATGGAGGTACACTGGTGTGGGCTGCTTTCAGAGCAAGCAAAGTATATTTTCTATTTCTAAGTTGTGGAGATGACTGTGCAGGGAAACATCTAAGGAAAAGAAGAAAGCATTGTCTTGTTATCTTTGTTATCTCAGGACTTACCAGTGATTTTTATTTCACCTGTCACCGTGGACCATGCTACAAAGCAACATAATGATAAGTTGTTGTTTTTTTTAAAAGGTATGACTTTTGCTCCAATAATGAAGAGTCCCTAATCCTGAATCCTGACAGCAACCTAGGAAACAGGATTGAGAGCATCACTCAGCGGACGGCAGTAATAGAAGGAAAGAATAAGGTATTGTCTGCAAAAATAAGGGCTGGCATATTTATTTTATTTTTCAAGATTTTATTTATTTATTTATGGGCAAGAGCATGAATAGAGGGAGGGGCAAAGGAGAGAGAGGGAGAGAGAGAAGCAGACTCGATCCCAGGACCTGAGCCAAAGTGAGATGCTTAGCCGACTGAGCCACCCAGGTACCCCTGGGATATATATATATATATATATATTTTTTTTTTTTTTTAAGATTTTATTTATTTACTTAACAGAGAGATCACAAGTAGGTAGAGAGGCAGGCAGAGAAAGAGCGGGGAGGCAGGCTCCCCGCTGAGCAGAGAGCCCGATGCAGGGCTCGATCCCAGGACCCCGGGATCATGACCTGAGCTGAAGGCAGAGGCTTTAACCCACTGAGCCACCCAGGCGCCCCAGGGATATTTATTTTAAAAAAAACACACACTTGGCTTCCAGTTCTGGGTTCACTAGAATCAGAAGTAATTGAGACACTCAAACAAAAATTCAGAGAGAAGACGAGATCTGAGAGGTGTCTTCGTAGAGTGATACCCTGAACTCTGTTCTCCAGTGGCCCACCAGTTCCCAAGGCTTGAGTACTTGGTCATAGTGCAAGGGGTGGAGCAGGCTCTGAGATATCAGTGGCTTTCAGCCCTGGCTGACTATCAGGCTACTCCACCAATTATTATTACATTTGAATCTCTGGAGTAGAGCTTGGGGTTCATGAAAGTTCCCTAGGAGGGAACTTTCTGCACAAACCCAGGACTGAGAATCTCTGACATACATCAGGTAGGGTATCAATAAGCAAAAGCTAGTATAAGACTTAGGGCTAAACTGTAATATTTTCCATCTCACAAAATAGCTTGTTTTCCCTGTGTCTTTGCAAGGGCAAAGCCTAACTCAGGGTAGGCAAACCCATACAGTGTATCAGGTTTCCCTGACCTAAGGAATACAAATCAAAAGCACAATGAGATCTCGCCTGACACCTGTTGGAGTGGCCATTGTCAAAAAGACAAGAAGTCATAAGTACGGGCAAGGGTGTGGAGGGAAACTTTGTGCACTGTTGGTGGGTTGTAAATTTGTACAGCTGTTATGAAAAACATGGAGTTTTTGGAGTTTCCTCAAAAAACTAAAAGTAGAATTATCCTAGAACCCAGCAATTCTTCTTCTGGGTATATATCCAAAGAAAACAAAAATACTAACTCAAAATTATCTGTACCCTCATGTTCATAGCAGTGCTATTTATAATAGCCAAGATATGGAAGCAATTTAAGTGCCCATCGAATGAATGAATGAATGGAGAAAGTATGGTATATATACATAACGTTATATGACTCAGTCACAAGAAAGAATGAAATCTTGCCATTTGTGACATGGTTGGACTTTGAGAGCATTATGTTAAATGAAAGAAAGACAAATACCATATGATCTCACCTATATGTGGTATCTAAAAGAAACAAAACCCCAAATTTATAGGTTACAGAGCACAGATTTGTGGTTGCCAGAGGCAGGGGGTGTAAGGGTTGTGAAAAATAAGTGAAGGGGGTCGAAAAGTACAAAGTTTCAGTTATAAAATAACTAAATCCTGGGAGTTATTGTACGACATGGTAAATATAGTTAATAATACAGAATTGCATATATGAAAGTTTGCTAGGAAAATAGATCTTAATAGTTCTCATCATAGGAAAAAAATTTGCTTTACTATGTGTAATGACAGATGTTAAATGGACTTATTGTGGTGATCGTATTGCAATATATACAAATATTGAATCATTTATGCTGTCTGTACATTTGAAACTAACACAATGTTATATGTCAGTTATACCTCAATTCAAAAAGAGGAGACTTCTGGGACGCCTGGGTGGCTCAGTTGGTTAAGCGGCTGCCTTCGGCTCAGGTCATGATCCCAGCGTCCTGGGATCGAGTCCCACATCGGGCTCCTTGCTCGGCGGGGAGCCTGCTTCTCCCTCTGCCTCTGCCTGCCACTCTGTCTGCCTGTGCTCGCTCTCTCTCTCTGGCAAATAAATAAATTTTTAAAAAATTTAAAAAAAAAAAAGAAGAGACTTCTAATCAGAGGGGAAAAAAAGTTTCCATGATCTAATGGGGTCAAGCAGGCCTCTTTGCTAGTACTCCTTTCAGTGTTAAATAATTTTTATTGAGATATGATTGACATACAAAGAGCTGTACAGATTTAATGTGTACAGTTTAATAATGACTTTGGAGATAAATATACACTCATGAAACCATAGACACAGTCAATGCTACAGACTTATCTATCACCTCCAAAAAGGTCCTCCCACTGAATGTAGGAATGTGTGAATGAATCCATGGTAACACATAGCAAAGGTATTCAACACAGCATTCAACACAGCATAGTACTATGCTGAACAGTGGATCTCTAGGACTTTTACTCATCTAGCATCACTGAAACTTTGTACCCTTTGACCAATTTTGGAAGATTCAGCTCAGCTTCTAAAAAAAGGTGCCGAGAACTGCGAAGCTCTGAGATTGTACCCTGCTTTCAGGCTAACAGGTAGCCCTGTCCCAATTTTATGCTTGATGGTTGAAGACCTGCTACTTACTGGTCAGATACAAAGACTTTATTACTCATAGCAAATCTCTCAGGCTTCATGTTAGCCCTGGACTCCTTGCCTCCGAGTGCCTGGGTAGAAACTGTGTAGGCAGTGGATTTGCATAGCAGCTTGGGGACCCTGAACTTTGGGAACCCACATTTTTTACAGTGGGCAGCCTTTGTTGCTTCTCTTGCCTGCCATTCTTCCTCTGTTTCCCTGACCTCCACTGAGCCTTAGCTAATAGCTGATGCCTTGTGAACTGGACATATCTCGTGGACCTCATACTTTTCTTTGGTTGAATTTGGGAAAAATACACTTTAAAATCTCCTATTATCAGGCACAGGGGTAGTGCTGCTTTAAAAAGTAATAACCTATCAACCCCTTACCAAAATGTCTATTTATATGTGCAAATGTTGACTCCGAGTGGCTCGTTAGTATGGGTGCTATCTGCTGGAGTGTGGTTATGCTCGTATTATCTGTGTATTCAGCTGTATTTTTTGCATTTGGAGGCAACAAAGTAGATGGCATCATTCCCCCTACCCCCCATGTAGGATCGAATAATGATGACAGATAACATCTGAATTCCTCGTTCTGTAAAACTTTTTGACATACGCTTGTATCAACATCATTCTGGCCAGCCAGAGTGGCTATCTACTTTTTAAAGAGAAGATAAACAGGGGTGATGAGAGGAATTCAAAGCCACACAGCCTAAATGTGGCAGACGAAAACCTCAAAGCAATGTCTTCCTAGTCTCAAAGCCACGGCTCTACCAACTAGGAGCAGAGATTAAAGTGATTAACAATTTGCCTGAAAATATAAACAATCACTTGTCAAGGATTTACGAAAAGTTTTTCTGACTACCGCAGTGGTTTACGACTCTTGTTCTCTAATATAAATGAACAGTAGTTTGAAACATCGCATGATGGGTAACCATTGGCGAGAGCAGTTCAATGAAATCCTTAGGAAAGAGGAAATGCTATGAACTTGAGAGTTTAATTTGAGTGACAGTACATTTTTTTCCAAGAAAGGAAATACCTCGCAGTAGAAGGCAAGTTAGTTGTCACCGAACACCAGAAAACTTCAAGATGCCACTAAATGTTTCTCTTTTACCTTCTCCTGACCACATCAGGGAGATGTACTGTTAATTGCTGGATATTAAAAAAGAATTTATGAACCTAATTCCAAGGGTAAGTTTTGATTCCATTCTGGCTTCCTAGCCCCAGAAATTACAATGGAAAAGAAAGTGGAAAATGAAAAAGGCAGGCAAGGTTTCGGATTAGCCTGAAACAGAAAGTAGCAACCTGACTCCATACAGAATTACCTGGAAAGCACAGAGGGAGTGAAGTCACACAACCCGAGTGAGATAAGGAACTTCCTTGATTTTTTTTCCACACAGCTTGAAACAAGTTTACTGTCTTGTAATTTTGTAGTTATGCAGAGGTTTTAAATAGAGACCTCTAGACGCAGCGGGCACGTATGTCGGCCTGCAGCCAGGAGCCCTGGAGTCCAGCTCTGCCATTTCTGTCTGTGTAACCAACTGCAGATGAGTTCCTCTCTCTGAGCCTGTCCCTCCTCCAAATGATGGCGCTCATAATCCTTGTCCTCCCTCATTTGCCCATTCTTGTAAGCATGATTGTCATCTACGCCCTAATGCAGTTCCCAGGCTGATTGTGGTCAAATGCAATGAAGACTATTTGTTTGGGGCGCCTGGGTGGCTCAGTGGGTTAAAGCCTCTGCCTTCAGCTCAGGTCATGATCTCAGGGTCCTGGGATCGAGCCTCGCATCAGGCTCTCTGCTCAGCGGGGAGCCTGCTTCCTTTTCTCTCTCTGCCTACTTGTGATCTCTCTGTCAAATAAATTAATTAAATCTTAAAAAAAAAGACCATTTGTTTGATAACTGCCTGCATTGAAAAGCTTTTAATACTGTTTCTCAACAAAGTTGATCTCTGTGTATATCATGTATATGTGACATAGCCTCTTCGAAGCTAGAACTGTAATAGATTCTCCTTATTCATTTCAAAGCCTAAATTTAGAAGCATTTACCACTTCTACAATTTGGGCATCTGTTAATTTATCTGTGTACGTAGGGAAAAATCTATGATGATGACAGATGGGAGTTTGGCTATTTCAGAATTATTTATGGTGGTCATGCCTTTACAATTATTATTTTTTTAAAGATTTTATTTATTTATTTGACAGAGAGAGAGAGATCACAAGTAGGCAGAGAGGCAGGAAGAGAGAGAGAGGGAAGCAGGCTCCCTGCTGAGCAGATAGCCCGATGCGGGACTGGATCCCAGGACCCTGAGATCATGACCTGAGCAGAAGGCAGAGGCTTAACCCACTGAGCCACCCAGGCGCCCCATGCTTTTACAATTAAAACTGCTTTTCTTTTCTGTCCATCTTTAGGAAGTATATTAAAGTCCCAGCTTAGATTCTAATGACTGTTTCAGCTACAGTCACATAGTTAGTTAGTCTGCACAGTGACAACCCCCCTCAGATGAGGGGAATCGAGATCCCACTGGAGCCCCGTTAGATTCTAGGAATTTCCTTTTTGTTTTGTTTTATTTTGTTTTGTTGTTTTTGGTTTAACTCATAGAAGGGAGCAGAGGACAATAAAATTAAGCTTCCTCATTGGCAAATTTTGGCCTCGATTTGTGAAAAATGAGTCATCAATTGGAGTTGCTAATAGCAAATGTGGAGTTTTAGTATTCTTTAATGGTGTTGCCAGACTATTGGGTTTGTAGCTATGGAGTAGGAAGTAGAAGGAACCCTGGGTTAGAAAAAACACTCAGGAAATACATATTACAGCATTCATTCTGTGAGGCGGGAGAATTGTGACAATTTTAATGCTTTAGCAGCGTTTCCATTGAAATCGTTCGGATGTTCCCTTGAGGAGTGTTACCATATGAGACCAATCCATGACAGAGGCCTTAAATCTAATGACAGAATTACAGCTTGTGTCTCATTTCCCACACTCCTCAATTTTTTCAAATTCTCACGTTCTATTTTCCCATCACTTGGCTCAAAAATGTGCCACCCGAGGTTAATTTTAGTTTCTTCCATGACCTTTATAGATCTACTTTTATGTCTCCCTGACACACTTGAAAGGAAACGATATTAGAAACATCCCGAGATTAAAATCACGGGTCCATATTTAGACCTTTTAAAACTCGTTCTGGAAATTAGGCTGAATTACACATCATCCCCTCCATTCTCATCCGCGAGGTTGAAACCACATTGTGGTAGGGAGTTACTAATGCTTAGGGAAAGGGAAGGAAGGAAGGGGTATGAATAACTTCCCAACTTACAGTACCTGACGACAGATTTCATCAGCGTCCCTGGATCATACAAAAGAACCCGGAGAATGACTTTCAGGGTCTATTTCTAATATCTAAATCCCTGGGGTCCTGGCAGGGCAAGTCAAGGCACCCCCGAAGTGTAGGTTCAGAGCTAAAAAGCAACTATGGCAAATGAAAACTTCTAGAACGAAGACAAGCAGCCATCCTGGAGAATTTCTTTTGGTACACCTTCTAAATGATTATAATTTCAAACACATGTAAGACTCAAATTCTTGGCACTTCCTCTTTTAAAGTATGAAGTTAATATTTGGTGTTCCAACTGTAGGCTGTTTTCATCTTTTCACCCTTTGAAATGACACTATTTGGTTACCAGCTCTGGGGAATGGATTTGTCCCTTTTACTCGGAAGACTTCGGTGTTCAGCCTTGCTGTCCTATGAGAAGTTTTCTCCTGTCCCGAAAAACCATACTCACCTACAACTCACACTTGAGCTCCTTTTTCTGACCCTATAGTGTTTATACTTCAACTATCGAATAGATATCTTTTGTTTTTCATGAAAATATGTTTTAGTTTCTAAGTTTAAAACATATGCTCTGGAAAAAGAAGTGCTCTAGAAATGTTTAGCAAAGTTGGTCATAGGATATTAATTTCCTCTTTTAAATTTCCTTCTTTAGTTAGACGTTTTCATTCATCCATCATATTCTCAAAACTTATAACAATGTATCAGTTGAAAAATAGCTTACAGCTTATGTGAAGTAAATAAGAAAGAAACTAGTATTTCTGTACATACTAGCATTTTAGCTTATGTGACCCGTCTCTGCCAATTTCAGGATGTATTCTTAAGAAAGAACTCAATGAGAAGAGTAGATGGAACTCTACTCTATTGATGGAACACATCAAAGGATGTGTGCCATCCAATCTGAAGAGTTTTAAAGCAAGAAGCAGTCTCATGTAGAGAACAAGGGTAATATAACCTACCTCAGGGCTATAGGGAGGAAGTAATTTAAAGTCCCAGCTTAGACTATAATGATGCTTTTACCTATAGTCACATAGTTAACGTGCCCAGCAACAGGTTAGATAATACCTCACACGCCATCTGGCGCATAGCATAGCAAGGGCTACCTACAGGCACCCAGAAACAAAGAAATAATGTAAACTCTGATCAATGTCATTTTCCCGTTCAATTTTAGTAGAAACTTGGGAGAGGTGAGTTTTGGAGAAGGCTTGCCTCTGGGTAAGCTCTTGATTTGGGAAGGGGTCATTCAAGCAAAATAAGGGATTCAAATGCATTCGTCTCTCCACGGCTCACCTGTGACCTGGACCCCTTTCAGGTCTAGGTATGTCAATTTCATTCTCCTATTATACAAAAGTTCTGAACTCTCCCAGCTTTTGGAATCATCCCAGATCGCCTGCAGAAGTCTTAGCTATGGCAGTTGTCCATATTTGAATTGACTTTCCCTTACCATGGAGCCCAGTGCTGGTGCTCACTTGCTTTGAGTCCAGTGAAATCAAAGCAGTTTTAACAGAAATGCAGATGCCAGACTCTTGGGTGGCTCGGAGGGTTAAGTGTCTGCCTTCAACACAGGTCATGATCTCAGGGTTCTGGGATCAAGTCCCGCATCAGGCTCCCTGAGAGCCTGCTTCTCTCTCTTCCACTCTCCCTGCGTGTGCTCTCACTCTCACTCTCTCTGTGTCAAATAAATAAATAAAAGCTTTAAAAACAAAAAAGAAAGAAATGCAGATGCAACTTTCAGATTCAGGCAGTAGTTGTCCCTCATATCAAAATCCTCCGGAGAAACAGAAATGCGTTTCTCACTTATTTACTGAGCAAAAAAATCAAAGAATGTAGATAAGACTCTGTTGAGACCCCTGAGGATAAACATGGGTGAGCTGACTTCATAAGAAAAGCAGTGCTTGAGCTGGGGGCCTTCGTGGGTGTCCCTTGGGTCTGAGCTTATTGCATAGCGCTTCCAAGCATCTGAGCTCAAGCTTGCAGAGACCAAATAAAGAAGTCAGAGTCTGACTTGATGGTCTGAATTGTCCCAGCGGCCACGAGCTAACACTTCCTTTCACATGGTTCCCTACAAGCTTCTCTTCTAACTACTACCACGGCTCCTAAGCGGTGGGTGCAATAATTGAAAGAAATATTCTGGCTAGCATTTCTTTGTATTTCCCACCTCTCATAAAAATGATTAATTAACATAGGGAAAGAGAGCCCTGAGGTCTTCCATGATCTCCTCTATTGGTCATTTGCCTCCACGTGTGCTTCTCTGCAAAAGAGAGAATAATACGTATTTGATCTTTAAGCGGGGAAGTCTTCTCTGTCAGCTTAAAGTAGTCCTCCAAGGACTATCCAAGGTTAAGAATAGGGATTGTGTCACACTCACCATCTCTGTTTCCCCTACAACATCTGCTCAGTGCCTTGATACACGCTCAATAAATGTCTGCTAAGTTGAATGAAACTTGTCACATATTGCAGACATTTCATTTCCGGTAATTTCAATAACTCATGACATATGAGAAGATGCAATTAAACAGATCCAAGAAACACAAGAGGAGACATCATGTAAAGTGCATGATACCATAGTGAAAATTACAGAGAATTTGGAGAAATAAGCTTGTTGGCTGAAAAAGTGAGGATTATATTTTTCAATGTTCTTGATCTGCAGATTAAAGACAAATCATTTACTGGCTGGGATATGAGAACATAAGTAAAGAGCTTAATTAGCCCATTACTTAGAAACTCAGAAAAATGCTGGGACCCTTTGTAGAATCCAGGTTCGTCCTCTTAGAAAGCCGACTGTCACATTTCCGCCTATATATTTTGTTAGCCTGTAAGGCACTTGATCTAATTCGGCTTCAGCTAGGACTCCCCATTGGTCTGGAAGCATCAGCAAGCCTCTCTAAGTTCAAAGCCAATGACCAGTTACTTGAGTTCTAGGAGATGAGCTGCAACAGTTTATAAGTAATGGGATACACTTTAAAAAATAAGAGAAACATAACTCCCCTTTTCATTTGTTTCATAGAAAGGATGCATTGCACTTTTGCAAGGCTGGACTAAATTTTAAAACTCTCAGCAGCCTGTTTCATTTTACTGATTTTTATCTTTACAAGAAGAGCGCAGAACGAGTCTTCACACCATACAGATTTGTGTTTCATTACTCTCTGAGACATCCCAGCTTAGAAAGTGTTTTCCAGCTCACACAAATGTGACCGCTAGTGTTTCTTCAAGGGCTCATGTGTCCAATAGCAGCACGAAAATCCCGTGTCTCCGTTTTCTACATTGGGAATTGGCAGACTGAGAGACAAAGTCATTCACAAGCACACAGGACAGCCTTAGCTTTCCAGAGCTTCAGCACCTTAGGAACTGCCATGCCCTATTCTTCGAGTACATAAAAGAAATGGTCTGGCCAACCTTTCTCTTCTGTCCTTGCTCGCTTAACACACCCATTACAGAAGCAAACAGCAAAGAAACCTGTTACCCAGTGGCATCCCTAGTCTCAGGTCATCCAAACAAAAGGGAAGGCCTCAGCCTCACCTGTTCCTCTCATTGACGTGGAACCGACCACCTCGCAGAGCAGGACGTGCAGCCCCGCATCTCAGCTTTAGGTCTGTAATTGTTACGCCAGCAGCATGAGATAAATAAGCCTGAAATCCTCATACGAGTCGGATGTCATAGCCCCCGGTCTCCTGAGGACCTGCTTTCCTGTTATTTTTCCATTCTTGCTGGGGCTCAGCAAAGGGAGCGCCTTCTGGTAACCGCCACGCGTGCAGTACTCCCCTTGCTGAATGAATGGAACGGCTGAATCACTCCGACCCTTAGAAGACTCTTCGGGGTGTTCCAGCAGTTCTTCGCTCCAGCTAAAGTTTCCTTTTCTTTTACAGACGGCTGGCACCTTGGTTGTGGCTGACTCTAGGATTTCTGGAATCTACAGTTGCATGGCTTCCAATAAAGTAGGGACTGTGGAAAGAAACATAAGCTTTTATGTCACAGGTAAGCCGTATATCCTGTACTCCCAAAGAGAGCCTGGTGACCTTGCTGTCCTTTCAGTTCTGTTTGTTCTTAGTGTGTTTAGGGCCGGAGGGATTTTTATTTTTTTTAAAACCCCACAGCATTGTTAAACTCTGAGCACCGTCATCCTTGCTCTCAAAAATAGTATTCTACAGTAGAATTACCAGATCTCCCTCCCAGGCTGGATCGTGAATTTAGGCTCTTGTCATGTTCATTTCTGAGCTCCTCTCAGTACCTGGCACAGGGTCTGGGACGTAGCAGTTGTTCGGTAATAGTCAAGGATACCAAACCTGTGATGATATGTTTTTGGTTTTGAAGCCGAGGAGCTAATTGTCTCACAACTTAAGTCATTTCTACTTTTGAGGAATGAGGCTCTCCTATAGAAATCTGAAACGGAGTTTTTGACAGTAATTAGTGTGCTGGGTTTTTGGGTAGCATTTACCCATTTTTTTTAGCCTGAAATATGATGGTCTCTGCAAATCTTAAAACTTCCAAGGTACACAAATGGCACTCCCTAGGTCCCTCCATGGGTACAGGAAGGAAGTAAGTAGCTCAAAGTATAAAAACAATTGCCTGGCTCCACACTCCCCCAATATTCTGAGGAAACCCGGGCAGTTTGCCAGCTTTCTGGAAACTTCGCACTGCATGGGGCAGGCTGCAGCAGTTGCCTAGAATTCTCCAGAAAGAAATAGGTAGGTCTGATTGTATGAGACATAGGGGTTGTCAGATCGCAGGGAGCCTTCCGGCAAGTTAGCCAATCCTCAGAGAAGCTGCGTCGTGGGAGATCTCCTGAGGTAGATTCTCACGGAATGTCAGAGCCGGAAGAGACTGGAGAGGCTATTCAACAGGACAGCCCCCTCACTTTGCAAATGAGGAAAAGGGGTTTGGAGAGGTGCAAAGGGACACGGCAGAGCCACCCGAGACCAAGTCAGCCCCTGTCCTCTTACATCTGAGGAGGGGAAGGGAGATCATCTCTGCATCCCTCCCAAGTAGGAAAAGTCCTTTATTTAGGGGAGGATTTCGAGAGCAATTTCACACATACTGGTTCTCTAACCCATCTCGGGTGATTTCGGCTAATTAGGAACAAAGGCTTGGACTGTCCTTTTTATTTGGTTGCAAGCAAGTTCCTACCCAAATCCACAGTCACTGTATGTATGATTGCAAATATAAAAACATGTTCAGAAGATTCCCGTTCTGAACATTCAGCAAGTTTCTACAAGTTTAATGAGCACTAACTGTGACGGTAGAACAGTTCAACTCTGCACTGAGCCCTTGAACGGATTACCAATGATGCCTTGTCTTTATAGGAAGACAGTTTTAACATAAAAAAGAAGTGTTATCTGTACCCTAATATCAAAAGGCGTATGAAGAAGTAATGTGGCAGACGAATTTACCAACGCCAAGCCAATGCTGTCCAATGGAAATATAAGCCACAAATGTGATATAAAATTTTTTAGCAAAACTATATTAAAAAAAATAAAAGTTAATTTTATTTAACCCAGTATATCCAAAATACCATTTCACCACGCAGTCAGGGTTTTTAAAGTATTACCCTGCATCCGTTCTTAAATTTTAAATTCATTGAAATAAAATTCATTGAATAAAATTCAGTTCTTCAGTCACACTAGCCACATCTTAAGTGCTCAGTAGCCACACGTGGCCAGTGGAAAGTATGTATAGAGCGGAGCTCCAAGTCTCTGAGAAGGAAGGGCTGAGGTGGTCCTGGAGGAGGAGGGCATGAGATTGGAACAGGTCAAAAGAAGAGGACAGGCTTGCCTTGACATTTTCAGAGCCAAGGCAAGAGTACAGTTGGAGGCCCACAAGCTCTACATGCAACCACCTCACAAATTCTAAATGAAACAAACAAGCTGTGATGTTTCAGCTTCTCATGAGCAAAAATACCTCCATGATGACCTGCGGTGAGGTGCAAATTTAGAATTTGGGGACTACTCATAGCCCCACAACAGAAAGTGACAATGTCTGGAGGTGCAGAAGGAACACTCCACCCCACCCCTGCCACCATCTTCTCCTTTGACTCCCGGCTCTGTCCCACTACTGCACCTGGGTGTATGGTCTCCACAGCCCACATATCCAAGTGCTGCCCACACCCTTGACTAATAGTCTTCCCCGAGATCTAGAAGTGTGCACACGGACGGGTGATCTGACCTCAGGAGGACAGACCTAGGGAAGAGGTCTTTGACAGTCTAGAAGCAGACTGAGGATCACCTTTAGAGAGAATTGTGGGATCCCAAGCATCTCAAGCAAGATATGGAAGTGGGGGTGGCATGCTTTCTTGACCCCACAGACTCTATGCTGTGAGGAGGGAGATAGCCGGACTAGAGCCTTTAGACGGGTCTGCTTGCCTGGGTCTGAAGGGAGTACTGGAAGTAGAGGTAGCAAGAGTAGAGGGGGATGCTGTGCTCATTTC